>JAJEKV010000040.1:11241071-11464784 GCA_021234155.1 Isoetes taiwanensis
TTCACGTTCGGGCGCTGCTAGGAATTAAACTCATAGAGATGGAGTTAGAGTGTCTACTTATATTGGGCCCAGGCCATTGTACTATATATATGGTAGGGATTAGCTCATAAGTTTTTAGATGAGTTTGAGTCTTGTCTCTCTTGATCTCCTCTCTATTTGAGCTCATGTATGTTCATCATTGATATCAAGGGGGCTTATCATTTTCCACTCTCATTGTTCTCTTTTGTTCACATTTTCTTCTTCTTGTTTTCTCTTGCAAATCCGTACGTGACATAGTCCCCAGGATTCTCTGTTAGATCCAAGGGTCCTCCACAGGGGAGGCTGTCTCTTTGCGAGGAGTTCACGAACCAGACCCCAAACAATTATCTTAATGTTTGTTTTTGCGGAGTTAGGACAATGGTAAAAGATTTGTAAAAGCTTGCCAATGGGGGTTCACTTTCACCGATCCTTAAATTTGCTTAGTAATGTATAGTTCTTTTGCAATCAAATGTTTATTCAAGTATTTGATGTAACCATTCAGATTCAATATAGCTATCACCATTTATGTTATGTATTGGTTAATTAATTATTTGCATTAAAGGTAAGTTTAGATCACATTGCTTAATTATTACATTGCATCATTGAGCATGCGACTACGCACTCATAAACTACACCATTGAAGTGAAATTGTCACGAGAAGGTTATGCGAACCCCTTCAATTTGCTGGCTAATTGTGGTGTGTAGGGATGAATTTGGGAATCAATTTGGTATCAGATCTAAAATTAAGCGACTTGTAAGAGGCACATCGGATATAATAAAAATCATGTTTTGGCCTTGGGATCCGCAGTTATAGACATTTCTTCATATGTTCACCATTTATGGGGCACCCACCTTAACTCTGTTTCCAAAAGGAGGCCTTTAATCTAGGCTCGATCTAGGGTGTTTGATAAAGTCTAGAATAGTCCATTCCTTATCCCTTCAGCTAAAGATTGTTTTGCGAGATCTAAAAGGTACAAATCACTTCCCCAGCCAAATATTTGAGTGGATTGTCTTGGGAGAAGCACGCTTGCAACCAAGTGTGTTTTGATGTTATTGAGCCACATGTCTTGTATAAATCTATAAAGGTTTTAGGCCGGCCCATACAAAACTCTCTCACCTCCCTTATCGTGGCCAAAGAAGCCCACAGGCACTCCCAATTAGGTAATCCAAATGTTGTATGGCTTCAATTGGCGATAAAATTCTTGCTCGATTGCGAGCTCAATTCAATTCTCCCTGCAATAGCTATGGCTTCCAGAACACATTATATTCCAAATGGAGCTCTATAGCACTAGAGCATCAATATCGGCATTAGAATAGCTAGAACTATGTTTTATGTGATTACCAAGAGATGTGTGCCTTATGAGGAAGAAGAATGTGATGTTCACACATCACATGCGATGCTGCGCCGCACATGTCATAGCGGCCACACCTTTGAAAGGCCGCCATCGACTCCGGGCACAGGATGATCCAGGTAGGCGGGAGTGTTCATTACATCCCCATCCCCTCTAAGGTAACTATAACAACATATTTGTTTGTTCTTCTCTTTATTGGCCTTTACCCATTTTTTTCTTGCAATAATCTTCTCAAACCTCGAGTCTAACATTGACCATTGGATCTCATATGCATTTACTACATGTCATTAGTTCCTTTACTTGACCAATTTTGCTTGCATGCATTTTGTTTTACCACCTTGGCATATTTTGAGCCTAGGTGGCATGTTTTAATTACACCTTGCATGTTTGAGACACCTTAGCGTAATTTGGAGCCTAAGTGGCATTTTGGAGCCTAAAAGTGGCAATAATCTTCTCAAACCTTAGTCTAACATTGACCCATATGCAGTACTACATGCCATTAGTTCTACTTGACCAATTTTGCTTGCATGCATTTTTCTTTACCACCTTGGCATATTTGAGCCTAGGTGGCATATACAAACCCACCTTGGTATGTTTGAGCCACCTTGGCATGTTGGAGACACTGCTTGTCATTTTCTTTTTGCCATACTTTCTTGAATCCATGATCTAGAACTACATCCAACAAATATGTATCTATTATTTCCTCGATATCTTTCACATTAGATGTTTGTTGTTCTCATACTTAAGAATTAAGCCTACCTCTTTTCGTTTAGCCATGGCAACCTCCATCTTTAGATAAATTTGCTTTTTGCATTATACTCAAACAAAAGTAGGATGTCGAGGGCCCAATAGAAACAAAGAGCAAAAGCAAGAGCTGATTTAAAAACAATGGTTCCATGCCAATGCATAAAATAAAAAAGCAAAGTAATACTTGATTTGATCCTTAGAACTAAATCTTGCCTAATATTTTACATCTAACCTCTTGAGGCCTTTAAAAGCTCGGTAACTTCGGATTCAAGCCGATTAAGGGAGCTTTTGGTTTTGATATTTTTGATGATGGAAAATCTAAGAGTTTGATATTTTAATGGAAAATCAAGAGGAAGCATTGATAGCTTTGAAAAGATCATTTGATATTACGCCACATGTTCAAATACTTACATTAAAAGAATCTTGAGGCACAACTTTTGCCATATGCAAGTATTGTTGGATTTGGCTAACGAATTAATAGATGCAAATGGATGCTATACAATCAATTCAACCTATTTGATATTGCGAAATTTACTACTGATATTGCATTTTTCTAAAGAATGCATGACACCCATTTCTTGGCAAATGATGTTATAATAATTGCCACAAAAACACAAAGAACATAGTTGCTAGTTGTACCTAGTCTACTTACATCAGTTAGTAGTACTAAAAATTGACCTTCTTAGTCTACTCATAGCAAGTTAGGAGTAGTGTATGCTGATAAAGTAAAAATGTGAAAGTCAAACACCTAACCTCTATATAAACATGAACCACGATCATGCGTTATGGCTAAAGCTTGTATTATGGCTTTTTGGCCGTGTATTGCAGCACATGTAGAGCATATTCCTTCCCCCATAAATCAGGCCCAAAGTGAGCCTTTTGCGAGTCAAACTTCGTGCTGTTGACGACTATGAGGGACATTATTAAAGCAAGACCATTACATAAAGAAAAGCGATTATTTTTCAGCGTAATGCGATGCAGTAGGAAAACAAGAAGGCCAATTATTGCATGGCAATACTCTGTGAGCAAGAACATGAACACCATGATGGAATGACTAGAGCTTGGGGAATCGAACCCCCGAGATAAATCCAATGCCATGCCTTACCTGCATGCCACATTCGGACTATGCATAGGAGCCATCGAGCGCGCATGCCATTCACTTTCGACTCCAAGCTCCGGTTGCCAATGGCATGGATTGATGATCCTATCGTGGTTTTTTAGATTTTTGGAAGCCAACAAAGGCTTGTTGTTGATTAGTTAGTGAGCTTGGGGAATTGAACCTTAGCGCCAATGCCAATGCTCATCAGAGCATAAGGAGATCGGTGTAGGGGTCTCATATGCCAGGGCAAAGCCCTCTTGAAGCCCTAGGATGTTAGTAAAGAATGCAAATGGACAAAGCATGTGCAAGACATAGCATAAGCGACAAAACATCACACATATTCATCCACCAGGCTTTCGAGAATGTACATGTGGCATGGAGCCCGCTATGGCTTGCACAAACAAGAACATTTCAAACACAATGGAGGGCTGACAGCCTGGATTCATGGGCTGTCAGGATCTTGGCTCCACGATCCGGCATCAAGGCTGGCTGGATTTCTAGCACGTCCATGACACAGCCAAGCTCATGTGAGACCTCAAAGCACACCAATTAGGATAACGGAGCACCAAGTTGCTCCCGAGGCAACAGACATAAGCGGGTCAGTAGCCACATAAAAGCGATCCGAAATTTGCCTCGAGGATCCTAAGAGAAGCTGACTATTCGATGAGGTCCAAAATGCTAGACCTAGCAATTTGTTATTAGTGTACATGCAAAAAAATAAAGGCATTTAATAATTAGAAAACTTACATAAATAAAGAAATAAAGAAATAAAAAAAAAGCAAAAACCACGATTCACATTGAAAAAGATCATTGACATTAAAACTATTTACATTGTTGAATTAAAAGAAGAACTATATTGACATGTAAAAATGAAAATAAAAAAGAACATAAAAGAAGGGGCCTCGTCTTTCTTGGCGTCCCCTTCTTGTAGTAATAAAAAATATAGAGAATGGGCCTGCGTCTTTCCAACGACGTCCTTCTTCCATGGAAAAAAATAGAAGAGGAAGAAGAAGAGGAGGAGGAAGAAGAAGAAGAAGAAGAAGAAAGAAGAAGAAGAAGAAGAAGAAGAAGAAGAAGAAGAAGAAGAAGAAGAAAGAAGAAAGAAGAAGAAAGAAGAAGAAAGAAAGAAAGAAAAGAAGAAGAAGAAGAAAGAAGAAAGAAAGAAAGAAGAAGAAGAAAGAGAAGAAGAGGAGATAGGAAAGAAGATTGAATAGAATGAGGAAAATGGAAGTGTCCTACATCGAGGGAGGGATGTGGGAGAAGAAGAAAAAGAAGAAAAGAAGAAGAAGGAAAAGAAGAGAAAATGGTCTCAAAATGTTGGGGCTGCTTATACGGCTTAAAAAGATGCAAATACTTAGCTAAGATGCTAAAATGTCAATGCAAAAATATTTTTGGTTAAAATCTTGCTATATAGGGGCATGAGCCCAAAAGAATTAATGTTAAAACGCTTAAGGTAGATTGCATGTCAAGGGGCATAGACCCAAAATTATGTTAAAACTTGTAAAGAGTGGTGCACCCTTTGACTATATTACTATTATTGTTGATAAATTTTCTATAGGTGGTTTTTGTGGGCATGCAAGAGGTGCCACATATGACCTTTAAGTAAATGGGTTGCATGTGCTTTTGCCAAACTTTTTGGGGGCAACAATAAAGCTTTAATATTGGATTTGAAGATACTAGTTAGGCCTACAAGAGGTGCAAGATTTTCTCATACGAATTATTTTGGTTACTTAAAGTTTGCATGCATAGCCATAGCGGCTTCCGTGAAGGTGGATATCTTTGATAAAGGTAAAAAAGCTTTACATTTATTCTGATTTGGGTGGGCGTAAGAGAACGCCGGTATTTTGTGCCCTAAATAGTTGGCCGCCTTAGCACGCCCTAAGCCGCCTTGCATGCGCTGAGTTATGGGCGATGCGGACTATGAAAATGGATGACTACGATGTAACGGTTCCACGAACAACATAGCGAAGATTTTCTTTATCATGCCGGATAACTTGATGGAATACTTCTCATTGTGATCATTACCTTTAAAGGTGGACATTTCTCACATTAGAGTGCATTTCAATGCCATAAAAGTTATTGCATGCACCAGCGGTAAGCCCATGGCATTCAAAATAATTAGCCGAAATTGGTGGCCATGGATTTGATATTTTCTATGGATGTCGCTTTACACGAAATACTTGAGGTTTCAATGGAGTCACGCAAATGAATGGAACGGCTATGTATGGCGGGAGCATCCTATTGAGGTTCTTATGACCCGTCTTTCATTTCATTATTTAGTCAAAATCGGAAAAGAATGATTTATGTACATACCTCGTATGAGACGGTACAGTTGTTCTTCTTTGGCGGGGAAGCTAAATAAGGAGATTGCTTTGTGCATAGGTGCAACAATAACATACTTGAAAGGCCATTGAGTATGTTTATCACGGGGCTCATATACTAGGAAAGATTTTATTGCAGCTACACCAACATCTATGCCTTATGACGGGGAAGTCTTAAGCTTGTTCTTTGGTTTTAAGATGCTAAAATCACGAAATGAATCGTTAATGTTGGTAGCACGCATAGTGCTTGCCTGATTTTGCCTAGGTTGAATTCTCTGTAGCGTGGCTTGTAACATGTATAACATGTCGGGATAAGCTATATGATGTCGAGGATAAGCTATGCGAAAAATAAACATTTGGGAGTTAATCCTTGCATTAAGAAATTTATGTAAAAGAGTCATGCGCATTTGCTTGCGGTCTGCCCATAGGGAGGTTATTTCAGGCAGTTTTAGTCCTGCCACTTCAAAAGGTATAATGGGAATCGAGGTATGCTAACTTCTTGACATTAGATTCTATGTGATTACGCGTCATTGATGTTAAGTTTGATTTCTGATTTAATCCCATTTATTGGCTTAATTGATTACTTTGCTCAGGGCTGAGCAGGGCAGCTGCCTGTTTTCAATAATCTTAAAAACAGGATTTGGTTGGAAGTTTGTGTTCTTTGAGAACTAATAGTGGTTAACTTGGATGGTTAACTATCACAGTTGGATTGTGTTGTTGTGATCTAACCTTGATAGAAGCTGGCTTCTTCTACTCATTAGGGTAGTTTAGCTCTGAATTTCATCTAATTTAAAGTGAGGGTGAAGGAGAAGGCGGAGAGTTTGTAAAAGCTTACACGGCCAGGTGTATAGTTACCATGTTTTTGCTAGCTTATGCATTGTTTGGGTCGGGTAACCCGCGACTCTCTCTCTGGTTCATTTATTTTTAGGTAAAAGATCCAGCATTTGTAGCAAGGTTGTTAAACATGGAATAGCAAACGTACCAAATTATTGGTGAGATCCTTCGGCTTTGGGATTATGAATACGAGAACATGAGCGGAATAATAGTTGTTTTGGATCTTCTCTTGCATTTTTTATGCTCTTTAGACGATATTATAGCATGGTTAAAGGGTCGGACCAATGGATTATGTATTCAGAGAAATGGCTGACTACAAGCTTAAGCTATGATAGGAAAGCGATTATGAAAATCGATCATGAAAGTAACAAAGGGAATGAGTTTGAGTATTCAATCATATTAGAATAAAGTAAAGTAAAATCACATATGAATGTTATGTTCCACGATTTTTGAATTCATTACCAAGTTATGCATATATTGGAGTAAATGTTTTCTACTTTGGCTAATAATAAATGATTCGGCTCAAGTTAAAGGTTTAAGTTCAAGTTAAAGACAAAATGTAATACTTAAAGCTATCTAGTTAAAAAAGAAAGAAAAAGATATATGGATCAAAATTTATTTGGGAAGTGTACATTTTGTCATGATAAATCAAGATTAAATGGAAGTAGGAGTACCTGATGTGGCGGCTTAAAACACCGGGATAGATATTGGGAGACATGGTCTTACTTTTCACGAGCGAAGCGTTTAATGGTAGTTTTAGCATTATTTATGCGTAGTCTTTGTAAGAACATATTAGAAGAAGAAGCATGACATCTATTTCTTTGGAGGTATTAAACCAACACATCATTCTGAAAACCATTAAACAATCTTTGATTCCTTATTTGGATGTAGCACAACTAAAAAGCTGTGTATGATCTATTATTCTGCATTTGGAAGGTTTTGGTGAATACTATTAGTGAGTTAAGATATATATCTTTGGGGTAATGCTCTAATAGGGTTGTCTTATCTCACAGTTGTACCTTATGGCTGACAAAGTAATACATAAGGTATTACGAGGAATTAAACTAAAAGATCGGCGACCATCTCTTTTTTGCTAACGAGTTAGATTGAGTTTATTTGCTTTATTATAAGAAATATGATTCACCATCTTTTTGATTCATTGAAAGCTATGGGTATAAAAATATAATATAAGGATGGTCTTAACTGATTGGGGCTTGTGGCCCATAGTGTCACTTTTACCTCTACATCTTTTAAAATTATGGATGTTGGCCCAATGTGCTAACTGTCAAATGCTAGTCTAATAAAATTGACCTTGGCCCATTGTGCCATGGCCATGATATTTGGCACAATGCTAATAATAATAATAATAATATTAATTGTTTCAACTATAGGGTAATAAGATAGTTTGAACTACCTTTTTACGGTATAAGGATAGTTAGAGCTATCTATTTTCTAATACGGTGTAAGAGAGTAGGACCCACCTCTTTTTATAGGAGTCCTACTTCCTTATAAGATATGTGTCCTACATCACGAGGGAGGGATGTGGGAGAAGAAAAGAAGAAAGAAGAAGAAGAAAGAGAAGGGAAAAGAGAAAATGGTCTCAAAATGTTGGGGGAATTTGCTTGCTGCAGGCGGCAAGATAAATACTTAGCTAAGATGCTAAAATATCAATGCAAAATATTTTTGGTTAAAATCTTGCTATATGAGGGCATGAGCCCAAAAGGGTATGTTAAAAACTTGTAAAAGTGGTGCATGTCAAGGGGCATGAGCCCAAAAGAATTAATGTTAAAACTTGTAAGTGGTGCACCTTTGACTATGTACTATTATTGTTATTAAATTTTCTATAGGTGTTAGAAGTTTTTGTACAGGCATGCAAGAGTGCCACATATGACCTTTAAGTAAATGGGTTGCATGTGCTTTTGCCAAACTTTTGGGGGCAACTTGTAAAGGCTTTATGTGGTTTGAAGATCTTAATTAGGCCTACAAGAAGGTGCAGAGATTTATACATACGAATTATTTTGGTTACTTAGGGTTTTGCGTACATGGCCATATGAAATAGTGGTGGATATCTTTTGATAAAGGTAAAAAAGCTTTACATTGTTACAATTTGGGTGTGGGCGTAGAGAGAGGAGCATGGGGTATTTTGTGCCCTAAAATAGTTGGCATGCCAGCGCCCTAAACCATACTTGCACATGCTTTGAGTTATGGGCGATGCCGGACTATGAAAAGGAAATGGATGGAGCCGGTAGCCAGCGGTTCCACCAGGCTGGCACACTGGCGAAGATTTCTTTATCATGCCGGATAACTTGATGGAATACTTCTCATTGTGATGCGTGCCTAAAGATTGGACATTTCTGTTACGGTGCATTTCAATGCCATAGCAAAGAGTTATTGCATGCACCTTTGGTAAGCCCATGGCATTCAAAATAATGTGGCGAAATTGGTGGCCATGGATTTGATATTTTCTATGGATTATATCCTTTTACAAATATGAGGAGTTTCAATAGATCTGCAAATGAATGGACAAGCTATGTATGGCGGGGAGCATCCTATTAATTCTTATGGCCGTCTTTCATTTAGAGTATTTAGTCAAAATCGGAAGAATGATTTATGTACATACCTCGTATGAGGCAATTTGGTTGTTCTTAATAACTTCTTTGAGAGGCTAAATAAAAGGAGATTGCTTGTGCATAGGTGCAACAACATAACGAAAGGCCATTGAGTATGTTTATCTGAGCTCATATACTAGGAGAGATTTTATTGCGACTACACCAACATCTATGCCTTATGACACGGGAAGTCTTAAAGCATTTGTACGGTTTAAGATGCCCAAATCGTGATAGATTTATAACATTGCTTTGCATAGTGCTTGCTGATTTTGCCTAGGTTGAATTACTCACGTAGCGTGTAGCAACACAATGTATAACATGTCGGGATAAGCTATGCATGATGTCGGGGATATTTATCACACGAGAAAATAAACATTTGAGTTAATCTGCATTGAAATTTATGTAAAGAGTCTTTATGCGTTTGCTTAGATTACGCCCATAGGAGGTTATTTGGTAGTTTAGTCACGCCCTTCAAAGTATAATGGGAATCTACGGGGAGTATGCTAACTTCTTGACATTGAATTCTATGTGATTACGCGTCATTGATGTTAAGTTTGATTTCTCACGATTTAATCCATTTATTAGCTTAATTGATTACTTTGCTTTCAGAGAATTTGAGCAGTACATTTTGTTTTCAATAATCTTAAAAGCGAGTTTGGTTGAAGTTTGTGTTCTTTGAGAAGCCAATAGTAAGTTAACTTGGATGGTTAACTATCACAGTTAGTTGTGTGTTGTTGTGATCCCAACCTTGATAAACTGGCTTCTTCTACTCATTAGGGTAGTTTGAAAGCTCACGAATTTCATCTAATTTCGAGAGAGTGTGTAGTAGGTGAAGGAAGCGAGAAGAGCGAGGAGAGTTGTAAAAACACACGTACAGTGTACCGTTACATGTTTTTTTGCTATACATGCATTGTTTAGGTGCGGTAACCACGACTCTCTCTCACAGTTCTATTTTGATAAAGATCTGCTTGTTGTAGCAAGGTTGTTAAACGACCGATAACCAAAACCGGTACAAATTATTGGTGAGATCCTTCGGCTTTGGGATTATGAATGCGGGGGTACGAGCGGAATAGTTGTTTGAGGATCTTCCTTATGCGCATTTTTTATCATAACACAGGCGATATTATAGCATGATTTAAAGGGGTGGACAATGGATTATGTATTCAAATGGCTGACCTAAGCTTAAGCTATGATAGAGGCCCGATTATGAAAATGCGATCCTTAGAAGTAACAAAGGAATGAGTTTGAGTATTCAATCATATTAAGAATAAAAGAGTGGCAAAATGTCAGCATGAATGTATGTTCCACTTGATTTTTTGAATTCGCATTACAAGTTATGCATATATTGGAGTAAAATGTTTTCCTTTGACTAATATGCAGTAGATTCAGCTCAATTTAAGGTTTTAAGTTCAAGTTAAAGACCAAAATGTAATACTTACAAAAGCCATCTAGTTAAAGAAAAGAAAAGATATATGAGGATCAATTTATTTGGGAAGTGTACATTTTGTCATGATAATCAGATTAAATGGAAGTAGGAGTACGTGTAGCGGCTGGCTTAAAACACCGGGGATAGATATTGGGAGACATGGTCTTACTACGAGCGAAGCGTTTAATGGTAGTTTTAGCATTATTTATGCATAGTCTTTGTAAGAGCATATTCGAAGAAGAAGAAGAAGAAGAAGAAAGAAGAGAGAAGAAGAAGAAGAAGAAAGAAGAAGAAGAAGAAGAAGAAGAAGAAGAAAAGAAGAAGAGGAAGAGGAGATAGGAAAGAAAAGATTGAATAGAATGAGAAAGTGGTGAAGAAGAAGAAGAAGAAGAAAATGAATAGAAGATTGGAAGAAACTGACGAGGAAGATTAGAAGGAAGAAACCAATGATTGGAAGATCATTGGAAGAAGAAGGAGGAGGATTGATTCATACTAATAGTGAGGAAATGGATTGAAGAAAAACAAGGGATGGAAAGAAGAGGAGGATAGAAATGGGATGGATTGAAAACAAACAAGAAAAACAAGCCTAAATCTAATGAAACAACAAGCCTAATTCAAAAATAGAGTTGATTGATCCATTGAAATACCTTTTGGATGCTTGCTTGGCTTTGGAAGGGACGCAAGGATGATCGCGCCAAAATGCATACGAAAAACGCTCCTCCGGCCGCTTAGAACCAAAAAACTAGGCTGGCCCGGAGCTGGAAATACGTTTCGATAAAAAATTCTGAGGCGTCGTTCAGCGGCCACGTCATTGGCGTCGTTAAGCGGCGTCGCGTAATGAATCGTTAAGCGGCGTTTATAGCGGCATCAATGTGTATCTGGGCGTGTCTTTTTTATTAAGTTACCAACTTAGATCTATTTGTTTTACATTACTTATGTTTTTATCTATATTGTGAAGGTGGCACAAGATGATCCTTCAAAATAAATCACCTTAATATAACATATCCTACTCACCTTGAATTTTAGTTGAGATATTCAATTTTAGGTACACTCATGTGAGTCCCATGCGAGATGTGGCCTTAGGCATAATTAGTTGGCCAAGCGTCCATGCGGCGTCTTTGTGTTAAGCGGCGTGCCCTTTTTTATTAAGTTTATATGGTAAGTTATTATTATAATTTATAATTATTATACAAAAAGAAGGATTGTTACCCAGGTGGAGAATTTGTCATTTATGCGATAATCCTAACTGGGAAAATTTTGCTCTTGTGAGCAGGGATGTTGAAGTCCGATTTGCCTCCCACCTCCGGACATTTTTGTGATAGAAAATGTAAATCAAACTCAAACTTTTATCTTTTCGGCCGAACTTAGATGATTAAAAAGCGGCTTTTCCGCAGATGGATGAGGTTGCAATATTCGTCTGCATAAGCGGAGGCAGGAAGAAGCGGCGGGCGTATTTTGGGGCTGATGTGTATCACCAGGCGTGTCTTTTTTTCAGTAAGTTACCAACTTAGGTCTCCTTTGTTTTATTACACTTATGTTTTTTATCTATATTGTAGTGGCACAAGATAGACCCTTACTTACCAATATAACGCTATCCTACTCACCTTGAATTTGAGTTGAAGAGATATTCAATTTAAAAGTACACTCCATAATGAGTCCATCTGAATGTGACCTTTGACAATTAATTTGTTATGCGGATTTGGGCGGTTAAGCTATACTATTCTAGAGGCAGCCCTATGCTTTCCATTTGGCCGGCCGTTTTTGGTTTATAGCGGCGTGTCTTTTAATTAAGTTTATTATTATTAGCAATCTTTTTTTTTATCTGACGATGCATGAAATTTTTAGATTTGGCAGCGTTTATAGCGTGTTTACCGGTTCCAAGCGGCGTGTCCTTTTTTAAGTTAATATTATTACTTAACTTAGATTTGTTCATTACTTATGTATTTTTATCTATTCTTGTTACATGTATCACTTAGATTTCTCTCCATCCTTGTTTATCTATCACTTTAATAGAAGCAGGACTTGTGCACCGGTAGGCCTTCACACTTGCATACTTTCATACTAAATCAAACACGCGTACTTGAGTCATGGCCTTAGCGCGCAAACATATGGCTCACAGTTTGCTCTTACGCACATCTGATCTACACAAGGCATACTTGACTACACAGTCCATGCAAAATTTGCAAGAAGAGCTTCTTTGATTTCACCATATTCTCTGGGTACATGATCACATACAACTTCATATATGGCGTAGTGGATTTGAAGGCAGCGTCTATAACGGCGTCTTAGGTGTTAAGCGGCGTGCCCTTTTATTAAGTTATAATTATAAGTTATTATTATAATTATAATTATTATTATTATTATACAAGAAGGATTATTTACGGTGGAGGCATCATTTATGCGCATTAATCTAGCTGGGAAGCTGCTCTTGAGAGCCGGGGATGTTGAAAGTCGGTTTGCCTCCCACCTCGGACATTTTGTATTTGGTATGAAATCAACTCAGAATTTTGCATCGCGCCGGTACATGCATTCATAGTGGTTAAGCGGCGTCTATAGCAACGTCTTTGTGTTAAGCGGCGTGCCCTTTCAAACATCTCACGCGAAATCAATTTATTAAACATTTCAAAATGCGATTTCTTAAACCAACTTATCACGCACACCTTTAGAGTATTCTCTTGCCAACCTACATTAAGAACACTTGCAAAGCGGGATTATTTGACACCATCCACGAAGTCCACAATACAATAAAATTTATTAAAATTGAACACGAAATTTGGAAGGGAACTATACATAGCCATAAAGGAATTTAGGAACTTTGAATACAACAATTTTGTGGAGGCAAATTTGTTTTGTTAGATGCCCCTGAGCACAGGCTACTTTTCAACAATTCCTTACCAGCCAAGTTAATTATCCTTTCAATGTAGTTGAAAAAAGTTGTTTTATGTTATACGCCAATCATGCCCCCGGAAGGTTCTTAGGTACAAAAGCATTCATAGTTTCACATTTTAAATTGATTGTGTTTGACGATCGACAAGCTACGGGATATCGTTGGCTGTCTGTAGGAAGCCTTTACTTTTTGCTATTGGTAACAATGATAGAGATAACAAAGAGATGGTGAGAATGATAGTTGGGGAATTGCATCAAATGGAAATATGTGAGGATGGGGAGGAGGCAACTGGGTGCCAATGATTCTTGGGGTGTGCTTCGATGAAACTCACACATGGGCCGGATAATAATGGAGCACTAGTTGGCAATGATTACTTATGTATTTTATCTATCCTTCTTATCTATCATAGATTTCTCTCCATCCTTGTTTATCTATCCACTTTAATAAGCGGACTTGTGCACCATTGAGCTTCTTGCATACTTTCATACTAAATCAAGCTTGCCAATCACTTGATCATGGCTATTAGCGGTCTGAAACTATAGCTCACCGGGTTGCTCTTACACAATCTACACAAAGGCATACTTGACTACGGTCCATGCAAAATTTGCAAGAAGAGCTTCTTTGATTTGCCATATTCTCTAGGTGCATGATCACATACAACTTCATATATAGTTTAGCACGGCCTCTTCATAGATTCTTGCTAAGGGTTTGGACCGCAACGAGGGTTCAGCGGCGTCTCACCTTGAATTCGAGTTCGGGGGCCTTGGGGAGGAGGAGATTTGGGGCAAGCGACCTCAGGAGGAGGATTTTAGGGTCAGCTCGTCAACACCCCAACCCCACTTGAGACACGGCGCAAGGTCCGGGAATCACGACAAGGAGGGCCTCCGAAAGCGTAAACCACGGCGGGTTGCGGGGCTCTAGAAAGGGTTTGCACGTTTTACAGGGGAAGTAGAATCCTGATACCATTGCATAGGACGGCGGCAACCGGTAGGAATCTGGGCAAGGGGCGGCGGGCGGGTTGGGCCTTTCCTCCTCCCGATGTAGCCAAGTAGAAGTGAGCTTTCGCGGTGGCAAGACATTAAATAAATTAATTAATGCGTTACCGCGAAAATAAATTCCGGTTTTTGCCAGCGGGATCCCTAATTCATCTCCGACTACCACGGCCCAATTTTGAATTTTAGGAGAAGGTCTAGGTCAAAGGGTTAGCATTAGAGCGGTCGGGGCGGCGGACTACTTGAGACAGCGGTGGCTTTTCCGCTCCCCAAGTCAAGCGAGGCCGAGGACCTTGCGGGGATCCCTCACAAGAGGGGAAGTAGGACGAGGGCCGGGATCAAAAAGTTCAGGCGGCTTCCCTTCTGTGGCCGCTCCCATTTGCAGCTATGACCACCCTCCACGGGCAGGTTCCCTATCGGCCAGATTGGATCCTCCGGATTGAGGAGCCCCTCTTCCGGAAGGTCAAAAGATTCGGTCCGGTCAGGGAGAACTTGTCAAACGGCGGGGATAGATGTCGGCCTTGTAGAAACCGCCCTTTATTTTTATGCGTTCAGACACTTAGGGATGTAGAATGGCAAATAGACCACCTTAAATCGTCAGGATAGGCGAAATTACCCTAGGGAGCAAGTTACGGTCGGTTTTGCGAAAGAAGAAGGAAACACTCCGCCCTCGGCAGGTATCGCATGCATCCTAGGCCAATTGACTACGAGTGTGATGGAAGTAGGCTACTTTAGCGGCTTCTTGGAGTTCGGGTGGTCTTCTGGCCGGGCTTAGTCCCCGAGGGCAATGTCGGCGTTCTGGCGAGTCCATTGGCCGGTCGGTCGCGATTCCAGGGCCGGAGGAGGTCGCCCGTCAGATCCCCGAGGGCCTTGGGGAGAGAAATTTGGAGACAAGCAGCCTCAGGAGATTTTAGGGTCGGCGCTCACATGCCCCAACCCACTTCTAAGACACGGCGCCAAGGTCCGTGAGAATCGACAAGGAGAGGGCCTAGAAAGCGTCATGCAGTGGGTTGCCCGGAGCTCGAAGGGTTCACACGTTTTGGGGGCGGAGTCACAGTACTGTTGCACTTGGGACTTGGCGAGAAGCGGCCCGGTAGAATCTGGGCAAGGGAGCCCACGTGAGCGGAGTTTGGGCCTTTCCTCTCGATGTGGCAAGTAGAAAAATTAGAGCTTTCTTGATGGCAAGACATTAGTAAGTCGCCAATTAATGCATTGCGAAAATAAATTCGGTTTTGCCGGTAAGGATCCCTAATTCATCTCCGGCCTGCGGCCCAATTTTGAATTTTGAGGAAGGTCTAGGTCAAAGGGTTAGCGTGGAAGCGGTCGGGGCAGCGTTGCGAGAACAGCAGAGGCGCACCACTCCCAAGTCAAAGCGAGGCGGGACCTTGCGAGGGGATCCCTCACAAGAGGGAGAGTCAGGACCCGGGGAGGCGGGATCAAAAGTTCAGGGGCAGCCCTTCGCCCGGCGCTCCCCGAGGGGCTGCGCTAATGACCACCCTCCGGAGCCCGGTTCCCCTATCGCGGCCGTTGGATCCTCCGTTGAGGGCCCCTCTTGAGGGAAGGGTCCAAAGATTCAGATCGGTCGGAGAACTTGTCAAGCGGGGTAGATCACGATGTCGACCTTGTAAGAAGCCCTTGCTGTTTTGTCGTTAGGGCCGCAGGATGCTCAGGAATGTGGAAATAGACCTATAAAATCGTCAGGAATGGCGAAATTACCCTAGGGAGCAAGTTACACGATTAGGTTTCTGCGAAGAAGAAGGAAACACTCACGCCCTCCACGGCCGGTATCAGCATGCACATCCTAGGCCAATTGACTCTGGCGAGTGTGATGGAAGTGAGAGGCTACTTTGAAGCTTCTTGGAGTTGAATTGGTCTTACGGCCCGCGAGGAACTTGGTCCCAGGGGCAATGTCGGCGTTACGAGGTCCATTGGCAGAGTCGGTCAGCGCCGGTCCGGGCGGAGGTCGCGCGTCAGATCCCGGGCCCAGCAGGGGAGAGGGTGGGGCAAAGCGGCCTCAGGAGGATTTTAGGTCGTAGCTCTGGCGTAACACTAACCCCACTTCAAGACACGGTAGCAAAGGTCCGTAGAATCGACAAGGAGAGACCTCCGGCGTAAACCGTAGGTTGCGGGCTAGAAGGGGTTTCGTTTGGGGGCGAGGTCTGGTCATTGCACTTAGGACTTGGCAGAAGCGGCCATTGCAGGGAGAATACGAACAGAGGCCAGCGGGCCGGGTTGGGCTTTCTCCTCTAAGGTGTAGCAGGAAGTAGAAATTAGGGCTTTGCGATGGCAAGACATTACGTAAATTAAGCAATTAATGCATTTACCGCGAAATAAATTAGGTTTTGCGGTAAAGGGATCACAAATTCATCTCTCGACTGCATTGAATTTTGAGATTTTGGAGAGGTCTAGGTCGAAGGGTTAGCATTAGAGCGGTGCGGGGCAGCGGATTGCGAGAACAGCAGAGGCGCACCAGCTTCCCCAAGTCAAGCGAGGCGGGACCTTCGCCGAGGGATCCCTCCTGAAGTCAGGACCCGGGCGGGATCAAAAAAGTTCCCAGAAGCGGCCCTTCTGGCGGCTCCCCATTTTGCTGCAGCTAATGACCACCCTCCGGGCAGGTTCCCCTATCAAGCCGTTGGATCCTGGATTCGAGGGCCCCTCTTAGGGAAGGTCAAAAGATTCAGATAGGTCAGGGAGAACTTGTCAAACGGCGGAGATCGATGTCGGCCTTGAAACCGCCTTTACATTTTTGTCGTTGGGGCCGCAGGGATGCTCAGGAATGGCAAATAGACCTACTGCCAAATGCGTCAGGAATGGCGAAATTACCTAGGGAGCAAGTTACGCGGTCGGTTTTGCGAAGGAAACACTCTCACGCCCTCCACGGCAATTATCCGCATGCATCCTAGGCCAATTGACCCTACGAGTGTGATGCGTGAGCTACTTTGGCTTCTTGGGAGTTAGGGGTGGTCTTACGGCCGCGGAACTTGAATCCCCGAGGGCAATGTCGTGATTAAGGTCCATTGGCGGTCGGTCAGCGATTAGGAGAGCGGGAGGTCGCCCGTCGAGTCCCGGGGCCTTGGGGAGGGGGTAGGGCAAGCGCGGCCTCAGGAGAGGTTTTAGGTCCGCTCACGGCAGCACACAACCCCACTTCAAGACCGCGGCGCCCAAGGTCGGCGAATCGACAAGGAGAGGGCCTCGAAGCGTAAACCACATGGGTTTGCGGCTCTAGAAGGGTTCACGTTTTGGGGGGCGAGGTCCTGAAGTACGATTGCGCAGGACTTTGGCAGAAAGCGGCTTATTGCAGAGAATGGGCAAGGGAGGCGGCGGGAGGCGGAGTTTGGACCTTTCCTCCTCAGGTGTGGCAGAGTAGAGAGTGGGGGTGGCAAGACATTAAGTAAATTAGCAATTAATGCATTTACTTACGAAAATAAATTCTTGAGTTTTGCCGGTAGGATCCCTAATAATTCATCTCGGCACGGCCCAATTTTGAATTTTAGGAGAAAGGTCTAGATCAAAGGGTTAGCATTAGAGGCAGTGGAGCAGCGGATTAGGGAACAGCCCATTTCTCCCAAGTCAAGCGAGGCCGAGGACCTTGGGGATCCTCACAAAGAGGGGAGAGTCAGGACCCAGGCGGGATCAAAAAGTTCGAGGCAGCCCTTCTGGCGGCGCTCCCGGGGCCTGCAGCAGCTAATGACCACCCTCGGGCCAGTTCCCCTATGGGGCGGGTTGGATCCTGGATTCGGGGCCCCTCTTGGGAAGGTCCAAAGATTCAGGGTCGGTCAGGGAGAACTTACATCTAAAACCCATGATCACGATGTAATAAAGCCTTATAGAAACCGCCTTTGTTTTGTAGATTCGGGCAGGGATATAGAATAGCAAATAGACCCTACCAAATCGTCGGAATACGGCGAGGAGTACCTAGGAGCAAGTTACCGCGGTCGGTTTTCGCGAAAGAGAAACACTCCACGCCCTCCCACGGCCGATTATCCGCATCCTAGGCCAATTGAGCTTCACGAGTGTGATGGGGAAGTATGACTGCGCAGCTTCTTGGAGTTGAGATTGGTCTTACGGCCCGCGAACTTAGTCCCGAGGGCAATGTCGATGTTAGTCCATTGGCGGTCGGTCAGCGGTCCGGAGGAAGCGGAGGAGTCGCCCCGTCAGTCAGGGGGCCTTGGGAGAGAATTTGAAGGGCCGGCAGGCCTCGAGATTTTAAGTCCAGCGCTGCAAAGCGTCAACACCCCAACCCCACCTTTAGGAACCGCGAGCGCCAAGGTCGACCCGAATCGACAGGAGAGGGCCTCGGCGGCAAAACCGTAGCAGGTTGCGGGGCTCTAGAAGTTTCACGTTTTGGGGCAGAGTCACGGTCTTACGGCCCGCGGAACTTGATCCCGGGGGCAATGTCGGCGTGCGAGTCCATTGGCGAGCCAAATCAGCGGTTCGGTGAGGGGAGGTTGCGGAATCCTTCCCGAGGCCTTGGGGAGAGGAAGTGCGGGGCAAGCGACTTCCGGGAGGGGATTTTGAATGTCGGCGCTCACGGCGTCAACACCCCAACTCACTTCAAGACATAGGCAAAGTCCGTAGAAGATCGACAAGGAGAGGGCCTCCGAAAACGTAAACCACTAGCGGGTTGCCGAGGCTCCTAGAAGGGTTTCGTTTGAGGGGCCAGTCACAGTCTTACGGCCGCGGAACTTGATCCCGGGGCAATATGCGGCATTCGAGTCCATTGAGGCAAATCGCAGTTCGATGAGGGAGGTTGCGTCTTCGGGGCCTTAGGGGAGAGAAATTGAGGGCAAAAGCGACTTCCGGAGGATTTTTAGTAATGTCGCTGGCTACGGCGTCAACACCTAACTCACTTCAAGACATGGCGCCAAAGTCGTAGAATCGACGAGGAGAGGGCCTCGAAGCGTAAACCACGTGGGTTGCGGGCTCTAGAAGGGTTTCACGTTTCAGAGGCAGTCTCTGTCTTTTAGCCCGCGGAACTTGGTTTCGAGCAATATCAACGTTACGAGTCATTGTGAGCCAAATGCGTGGATTCAGGAGGGGAGGTTGCGCGTTCTTCCCGGGGCCTTAGGGAGGGAATTTGGAAGCGACCTCAGGGAGGGATTTTGGGTCAGCTGCAGCGTCAACACCCCAACTCCACTTCAAGACCGTCGCTAGGTCGGCCCGAATCACGACAAGGAGAGGGCCTCAGCGTAAACCTGTGAGTTACTTGCCCGGGCTCTAGAAGGGTTTCGTTTTGAAAACGGAGATCTAATATACATTCTTGGGATGGAAACGTGGTAGAAAATTTCTGGCGGCCAGGAAGCATAGCAAGAGGCCGGCGGAGCGAATTTGGACTGCATACTCCTCGATGTAGCAATTAGAAGTCGATGGCAACACGATTAAATTCATAATTAATGCATTACGAAAATAAATTCTGATTTTTGCGGTTGGATCCCTAATTCATCTCCAGCACCGCGGCCCAATTTTGAATTTTTGGAAGGTCTAGATCAAAGGGTTAGCATTAGAACGTCGGGGCGGCGTTCGCGAGCAGCCAGAGCTGATTTGGAAAGATTTGGAAGATCGCGATTGACTTCAGAAGCCACAAGAAACATAAATTTAATTGCATTTGCTTCTGCTCCGATCGGAGTTGGAGAAAAATCAAGCTGATTTGTCCATCCTAAACACTTCTAGAATGTGCATTTGAAGATTTAGAACATGGAAGTGTCCCATTTGTAGAGCCTACGAGAGAGTCAAACCACAAATAATCTCAATTTGGTTCTACCGATCAAATCCCGAAAGGGAAAATGTCGCGAAACCTCGGCGGGCTCGAAATAGCAAATCGAGTGAAGAAGCTGATATCAACGGAAGAATGCAAAATATCTTCAAGAATCCTTGAGATCATGTTCATGCATATGTATCAATGCTAAGATTTACCCAGAAAATATAACAATGTACAAAACATAGGTTTATTGAACAAAAGATCCACTTGAACAATTCGGCATATACTCCTCACTGAGCTTGAAAGCATAGTTTCTATCGTGAAGTCCTCCACTTGTCCATCCCCTTTGAACCATAGCTCCATGTCAAGTATATGCGGCATCAGCCATGCACATGTCGGCGCTAGTATCATGTTAATACTTTGTTTTTCTGTGGTGCTTCCAAACCACACGACCATCTTTTTTCGAAGCACCCTCGCCGTAACTAGAAACTCAGTTCCTAGCAATTTTAGTCAGAGTGCCTTCTCACCAATCACATACTTCACTTCCAACACTTTCATCAGGTGATTGGTTGTTTCATAGTCCTCATCTTGAGTGGAGGAGGGTTCCTTGAGGAGGGGTCCTTCCTTCTCATGCCTCGGCGGCTCCTACACCAAGCTATAGATTAGAAAATAGATAAAATACAATAGAAGTGTATAAAACTCACGGGTGGCAAGCCTTACTTGTGTGAAGGCGAGGTTCCATATCTCTGCAACAACTTGAATCCTCATCTCCCTCCACGAATACGGTTCAGCGACCAGGAAGCATACCTTCCAGCAGCCATGTATCCCAAAAGCAATAAAGAAAAACTCTCACAATAAAGCAGCCGAAAACTAGGATCAGAGGTGGATTCATGACTCAAATCATAAAAGGAAATGGGAGGAAAAGGTAGAAGCCCGGCCGATGACTTTTTAAGAGCAATGAGGCGTGATTTAAAGGCGTATAGACGTCGTTCAACGGCGTTTAAAGGTCGTTCTTGGGTCTACTACTTGGCGTTCTCGGCTATATACTTGGCGATGCGTCTGAAATTTGTTTTGTTTTAGGTATCTTTGAGATGCCATATATATTGCCCTATTAGTCCTCCGGCTTCTCCATGCGCCCTCCGTCCTCACGCTCCTGGCCTCCAGCTTCCTCCTCCTCCTCGCTTAAAATTGCGGACTCCTCACTACATCTGCCATGGCGCTTCTCGATGCATGCCCACTTGATCTCACGCGCAGTAGATGCGGTGGCTGGAGCTGAGCGCCTCGATCCCCGGTGGCTAGAGGCGAACCTAACCAAGAAGGCGGAGTTCCGGCAAGCCGCGGCAAAATTTGCGTGATGAGGGGCAAGAAAGACCTGCATTTCGCATTCTTTGGGAGAACCTTCCCTCAATCTGATTTCAGTGCGAAGGAAATGCATGAGTGAGCTCGTTATTGCTTGGCCCGGTATGCTAGGGGATAGGGGCCTTTGGGAGGAAACATTTGCTGAAGCCCTACTTTCAAAAGTTGCACCAGACCAACGGGGCATGCGGGAAGTGCTGTTACATGAATTCAACCCGGAAGCGGACACCACTTGTGGGAGGGCAGGATTCCCATGCCGGGAGGCTTGTTACGGCCAGGTGGGAGAAATCACCGTCGAGCACCTTCCGAGCCTACTTGAGTGGATCCTGCTTGGATGCTGATATATACCACTAGATGTGCCTTGGCATCACACTTTGTTTTTGTGTATTTGAATTGTGTATGGGTTTTTTATATAATTTTTGTGTATTTTGAAGGGAATACATATATGCCTTGATTTTTATTACATATAGATCTTATTTGCATTTTTTGGAAGGGAATCTTCACATTTTATAGATTAATTAAACATAAGTGCTCAGCGTACACATGTGGAACTGCATTAAAGCTTGCTTGCAAGCCATGGAATTCTATACTAGGATGCCAATTAACTTGGCATAAATGTATGATAACCGAGAGTTGCAATACTAATATTGCCCCTAAATTACATGCCAAAAGTATTTTTCTTATTCATATGTGGGAGAAGAAAATATAATAATCATAATAAAGTAATGAAGGTTCAATGCGATGGTAGTCTTCTATCATGACAATGATGCGCCCCCCCAACCCCCAACCTCCTATTAGCCCAGCCATCTCTTCTTGCACCTTGAATATGCGGCCGGGGAGGCAGGCACTTACATGGAACTCTGAACCTGCTGATCTTGCAAAGGATGCGGAGCGAAGGTGACCTACAAAACCTCTATTACATTAGTTCCTTTGTTAATGACATATATAAATTTTATTGCATCCAAGTAAACATACTTGTTCATTGCTCAACCCTCCCGCGAGTGTGTCTTGACCCGCGATCACAGGCGAGGATTGAATCTAGTGAATGAGGCCACTCGGTCTTTAGCGTGTCGTGGCATGAGCACCCGATGCACAGATCAAACCATTAGGCATCAAACAACATTGTTTGAATACTCTGGGCATCAACCTCCATGATAGTCTTTGCCTAGTACCAATCCATTTCCAACATTGCCTCGTTGGGTTGGAGTGCGCACTACGGTCGGCAAATTTGTACTAAACACTGTGATATACCACAATCGCCAAGTCGTTTGCCCATGATGATCCACACTTTATTAGGTCGAAAGTGAGCACCCGGAAGACCATATTGATGCATATAGTTATACTACAAAGTAAAGGAACAAATGTTCAAAATAGCGAAGCGAAACTTCGTGAATTATATGCTATTAAGTTGCACTTACAAATAGTGACCGCCTTTAGCATGTATACAAATTCTTAGCTAGAAACATGTTAGCCGCACGTTGCCTTGCTATCTCTAGTTGTTAGAACAGCCATTTTATTGTTTATCTCACTTGGCGGGACCCTAGATGGCCGGGGAAGTGGTTGTTTCGCATTCTTTTGTCGATAAGCGTCTTCTCTCCTCATCTCTCTTTATTTTTTTTCTTCCTCGTATTTTTTATCCATTTCTCCATGGGAGTGGAGTTGTAGATGAGAAACTTATTTGACTTTTGCACATTCTTCTAGTGTGAACAATTTCTTAAATGGTCTTCAGCCGAGAACTTCTCCAATTATAGTTGGGTGTCTTCATCGGTCCATAATAGGTAGACATTGGGGTGTATATCGACCAAGAACTTCGGTGACATAGAATAATGACTCGTGCTAACCAACCCTCGGCCATACAACCCTCACGGCCTTGCCTTACGGCGTCACGAAGTCGCGCCGAGGTTAGCCGAGGAAAGGCGTTCTATAAAAACATCCATCTAGGATTTTGTTGTACTGCAAAGCTCTGCGCCGTCCACCCCTAAAACAAATGCACCTAGTAAGTGAGTTTGTATGTCAATGAAGAAAACTTGTTGGGAATTCTTTCTCTAGCGCACAAGATGCCTCCATGACCTTAGTTACATGTCCGCCAATTTCATTTAGCCGGTATCTCCTTCCTTGTAATCCATCTACATATCATTTAAGAAGAAAAAGTTAAGTGAGTTGACGCCGAGTGTTTTTCTAAATCCGTGCAGAACTGGAAAACTCATTAGGGAGACATATTGCATGTAGTGGACGTCGGTGACCCTGAGAACAATAGGCATAACAAGCGCAACATCTTATGCCAATCGCTTGAGATTTCCAGCCCGGTTAAACCACGCCGTTAGAGAAACAATTCATAGCGAATGCATATATATCTACAGCCAGTCTTTGTGCCTTGATAAACTTCTCGAGCGGGTTTTCATACATTTTTCGACACGATCAATCCACTTGTGGCCTTATTCCTTCTTGACATTTAACCATGCTTTAGATTTTGATCCGGCTTCTTGTAGATCTTCCTGCATTAACGCATCTGTGTCCTTCACGTCGGTGACATGCTTCCAAATAGGCGCGAAGCGTTTTAAAGATGTGCATGGGATCAAGAAGATGATGGATTCTTCAATTACATCGAAGGAAGAAGGATGCTTTCATTTCATTCCTTAACCTTATTTCCTTGGGCATGCATGTACCCCGATCTCTCATTGTCAACCTTTTGGGAGGCTCTTGATTCTGTGTTTTCTCTTGGACCCTCGTATGAAGTCGATTTTCCATTGGCGGATATCTCTTGAAGTTTGCATAGTATTTTTTGTGTGCAATCTTAGTTGTGCGTGAGGATTCCAAGCTATTCAAACCCACACAAGTGATACATATCAGGACACTTGGAGTCGAGTTCATACAAGCCTTGAGCCAATGGCTTTCGTTGTCCACATTAAGATTGCTCTCTGCAAGGTAAATCTTAGATTCGTACAGTTCTCTTGAGACATAAATGCTCAATACCTTCACTCCACAATGTCAAAAGCTCATCAATAAGCTATTTTGAGATATGGATCTAGACTTTCCGGCTTCTTCGGTCACCGGAACTAATAAGGTACTACCATTAAATGGCTAGTCTTCCATGAGTAACCGATTGGTAAATTATAGTTGATCAACACTACGGCCAGGATTGATGCAGCGGGTGATTGGCGTCCATGGGATTAACACCATCGTTGCCCAACCCTGTCGAGGATTTGTTGGCTCTCTTCCAAATTAGGCCATGTTTCATCGGCAACATTGCTTTGCGGGTCACTAACCACTTGGCAGTGCATTGTCACTTTCGGCGCGTGGCGGCACATACCAACCCATGAAAGCGGCTAGAGATTCACATCGAAACAATAGCGCACATCACGAGGGATCAATGGAAAGTAGCGAACCACCTTTGCGCCGGGGCGGTCTTTCCCTTGGCATGCTGCATTGTACCTAGAGGCACCACATTTTAGGGCGTATTTACGTGTTCTTGTAGATGTCATCCGGATAATATACCATGCAATCATTTGGACAAAGCGTGAATCTTATGGTAGCCTAAACATTGAAACTGCCAATATATTTTTATTTAGGTCACGACTTTTGGGCATAGTGTTCCTTGTGGAAATTATTTTTCTCTTGCAATAGCACACGTATAAAACTAGGACAACTTTCGTATACATTCAACTACAAATTCAATAAGTCAAGTGGTGCGGGTGTACTTACTCTAACTTTCATGCTGCTTGGCATTTGCTCCATTTGAATTTGGCTTGAAGGTTAATATCAATAAAGATAATAGATCCAATGGGTAATAGCACACTTTTGGATATATAATGCTTTATCGCCTCCTCAATAAAGCGTGATCTTCATGACCATCGTTAGGGTATTATTTATATGCGTCATCTAGGTGGATTTATGGAAGTTGGGCCAAATGCATCTAACATGTATGGGCTATGGGTTCCTCAGCTTCCATGGTAATCCATAGGGCATTGTCATCATCTTCATCATCGTATTCCACTGTTCATCTTCATCATTGTACTCTTCATTTATCGTTGTGCCCATGTTTTGTACCATCTTGCTCAATGTATTCCTAATTACGCTATCATGACTTTTGATATGCGCCAATTCGATGCGGCTTGGATGTGGTCTTGTATCCACTTGCCTACCACCGCGCGTCAGTTAAGCGAAATAGCATAGCATTGATTGATACATACATTGAGAGCAGGTGTTTGTTAAATTTTTAAGCATTTAATACTTGACAGAAATATAAATTTTATGTCATAATCAAAGCATATATTGAAGATATAATACATTTATCTTCAATATTGTGCGATATCATTCCAAAAGAAGAAGAAGAAAGAATTAGAAGAAGAAGAAGAAAAAGTGTGCATTTGACAAAAATTATATGAGTAATTTGAGTACATCATCAAAGAGGACCTGCGTTATTGGTCCTCTGGTATTTCATATTCAATGAACAATTCATCACCAATACACAAAGTTTTTATAACAAAACCATGATATATCTCCCGTCAATTTTACGGCTAAAAATCTTCTTGGTCTTTGTTTGCCTCGACAAAGATTCACAATTGGTAACCGAAGTTCACCGATAGAGCTATTAATAAGCGACAGGTTTCCATGCAGGCGAGGGCGACCATCAGCATATGTAGGAAACTGGCGTAGTCCAGCGGGCTTGGATATTGTTAGGTGCATTTGAATTTAGGCCATAGATGAGCATGCTTGATGCTTACTCAATTTATGCCAAATTATGCAGGGTTATATTGGGACCATATGGCATTAAAGGGCGGTGGCATTACCATCTTTGACTTTCACGCTAAGTCATAATATATAATCGAGGCCGTACTTAGGGACCCGACTATTTTTAATCATGTCTTTGCCTACCCCAATATATGAGAATTGCTCCCCATAAATAATTGGCTTGCCTCTGGGCCATGCATTGAATTTCTTCACGATACTTTATGTCACAGCCAAAGGGTTGGACCAAATGGACTGAGTGAAGGTGGAAGATTATTTTCTTAGGTATGATCTAGTACATTCCAATTTTTGATGAACATTGTCATTCCTCAATCTTGGCAAGCGGCCATTTACACGGCGAGTTCTATCCGTAATGGGATACTCTTTGAGGGAAGTTGATGGCTTTCTTTTTGTAGGAGTTTTTCTATGAGCGCATTCATAGTATCGACATCATCTACTTTGTGACAACATAACCCCAAAGAATCTATATCGCCCGAGCTCACTTCATTCTCAATTTCTTCCTAACAAAATGCAAACAGAAACTAAGTTAAGTGGGTTTGGGTAGAGTAGTTGATTATGATTCATAAGATTAGGTGTATTATACCTGCGTTGGAATACCCCACATGTCGTCGAAACCTTTGGATTTGTCGGGCATTATTCACGTATTTCTCAACATGAGTGGGGGCAGTCTTTCTCATCAGTTTTATTTGTCCTTTGCGCATCGAACAATTTGCAATATAGCAAGCTCTGTCAGAGTACAACTGCAAAAAGTAACATCAAGATACTCAAGTTAACTAAATCATTCGAAACATGTTTTATGGGTACACATACATGTGGCATTCATTTCATTTTTACACCACCGGCCTCTAGGAAGACTAGGTCCACTTGGAGTACAATTATGGACTATTTGTGGCAATTGTTGGGGTAACATTCTTCGCCATGTAACTTTCTCAAAGCTACACATCTCACTTCAACGTTTCGAAATTTCCTTGACGTTAGATCCATGTTGTTTTCTAGTAAACAATAAAAGTATTAATAAAAAACCATGTAATAATATAATAATTATAAATATCCATGTTTTTTTCATGATTTTATCAAATGTTTATTCTTAAGATTGATTCATACAACGTTTATGATATTTAGAAAGCATTTTGATTGAGAGAGTCTGAACTTAGATACATCTAGTCCTCTCCATTTGGAAATGGAGTAGGCCGATTACCTTATATTCGCGCAACCTTTCCAAATCTTTTGTAATCTATATGAAGATTGAAACTTACATTACGAGATTACTGCATAAACCCGATACATTTAAATTAGCTACTCCATTGGGGATGGAGCAGGCCGGTACCTTGATCATGCATCCCTCAAGTTTTAACATACTTTCAAGATTCAATCTTCTATTTCCTATTAGCATTTAGAGGTGTTTTAGCTCTAACACAAAGATTAAAAGAGATCTTACGCCTTGAAGACCCGCGAGCAAAAAATCCGGAAACAAACGGTGAAAATAACAAGTAAATAACCCGAGCGCCGGGTTCCCGCCATATATGACGTCGTTTATGCGGCGATGCGGTAGTAACGTCGTTCCATGATACCGGCTGCGGCGTAGATCACATTTTAGGCTGCCATTCGACTGCTTGTGCGTCGATGCCCCCTCATATGCCACGTCGAGATGATCGGCGTCGTTTACTGACGTCAAATGATCACTCGCGTCGTTAAGCGACTAAGCGTGATTGTTTAACATAGCGAGAAAGCGACATACAATACAAATAACACAAATAAATAAAAAATCTTGATGTTCCCCATTCATAAAATAAGCTTATACAGCGACAACACAAATAGATAAAAACTTATTGTTTCCATTCATAAAAAGCTTATACATTACTTATGTGTCCATCGAGGGCGTGGCGAGTTTGATGCAACCATTTGCATCATTATACATTAATGTAAGTTTTCTCTTTGTTTTGGCTGGGTGAGCCACATTCTACCCGATCGTTCCGCATGGAGCGCCCGGGATATTAGTGCTGTCGAGCTCCTTTTCACTCATCTTTTGATGGTGAAGGGAGGGTTCTGGCCAGGGGCGGGGGTTCTTGGAGTTGTGCTTCCCTTGGAGGAGAGGATTGCTAGAAGGAACAATAATTTTACCTTGAAGGTGGTCTTCCAGGCTGCCAGGACCATTATAACAGATAGGGAAGAACACTCAAAAAATAAGAATACTTGGCTGACTATGATGGATCCACTTATAAGCATTGGATGTAGGGTTAGGGTTAGGGTTAGGGTTTTTATTTGGCAAAAAAATTCCTGCAGTATTGTGGCGTCGTTTAAGCGTTGAAATTTGGCGATGTCTTTGGAAACGCTTGAGGCGGTGGCTGCTTTACCGAGCTACCATACCGCGAGCGGGCGTCGGCGTTGGCCTACTTGTCGTTCGCGGCAGCCTGTTGGCCCAGCGTCTTGTCACCTTGGTTTGCCGGCTAGGCAATTTGCCCATTTCCGCACATGGCCGGCCACGCGTGTGGCTGAAAACGTCGTTGAGCGGCGCGTCAGCGGCCGTTATGCGTCGTTGAGAACGGCGATAATGGTCGATCAGCGGCGGCGTTAGGCGTTCATCGGCGGCGCCTGCGTCGTTGGGCGTCCGGCGATCCTTAATAGTGCATTTTTACGCATTGTCCAGCGCTTACATCACTACCTTTTTAGGCTGATCAAATCAGAGTTCTTTGTGGATCACCCAAAGCACTCCCTTTATTTGATCAACAAGTCCGCATACAGACGCGTGCTTTCGTTGGGTCCTTCTTCTCAGAATTTGCTCCTTTTGAAATTGTTCATAAAGCGGGGGCCAAGTCTCATGTCGTCCCGGATTATCTTTCCGCATCCACGAGATGATCCCTCAGCTTTGGAGTCTCGGATGCCTTTCACGATGCTCGGCTCTTTTAGTCACGGCAACACCACATTGGTTCCATGATTTTTCAGCTGATTACCTCCTCCCGCGGTGCTCTTCCACTGAAGATGAGGCGCTCTCTCACCTTAGCGAAAATCCGTCGCCATCAATTTTCTCAGGAAGATTAAGTGACACACCATAGTTCTTGGGACATCTCTAAAGAATGGGAGGACTACCATCAGCCGGTGTGTGTTCTACCTCACTGAAGTTCAGGACATTGTTAGAAGGAAGCTCATCAAGGGCTGGTGGTGGTCATTTCATGGCTTCCCACGACGCTTAAAATCCTTCTTACTTGGGGTATTATTATTTTGCGCTCTTCAAAGATGCTCCGCCCACGCACGCCCTTGCGTGCGCTTACCGGCGAGGTAGGGCGGCCCGGCAGCCAGCGCTCTTCCCGCGCCAGCGCGGTTGCCGCCGCTTCCCGCCGGCAAATGGGAATGGATTTTGTGGGACCCATCGATCACCTCTGCGGCACACCCGTGCCGCTACGATACAGTTCTCGCGACTCGCTACCAAATGGAAGGAAGCTTGCGCACTTCCGGACAACAACTGCGCGTAAGCCGCGGCCCGGGGATTATCTATCAGCAAATCACATCCAGCGATTAATTTTACGGGTAGTGGGTGTCGGGGTGTTCACTTTATCAATCATACCATCAAGGAAGTGGCGGATTATCTCACGATACATCATCACAAAACACACCTTACTATCCTCCGAGGCAATGGGTTGTGAAAGCACCAACAAAACTTCGGTCACCATTCTCAAAGAAAGAATTTGTGGCGCTTCAGCCTGTGATTGTGAGACAAAACTTCCTCTTGTTCTTTGGGCCTACAATACTTGTTTCAAGATTGCTACGGGTCACACTCCTTTTTTAAATTGGTTTTATGGTCAAGGGAAGCTCTCATGCCATTTGAATACATCCTTCCAACACTCCCGTTTTTCAATTAGCTCTTGCTCACTTAACCATTTGCTCTTTCAAAGCGGGTCTATCAATTAGAAACGATTGGATGAACCGAAGGATGTATAAACCGTCTATTTATTTAAGCGGACCTTGATTGCAAAAAATCTTTATGACAAGCGTTTGAAGACAAAGCTTATTTATTCAAAGAAGGAGATTTGGTTCTTCTTTGTAGTTCAATTTTACAAAATTTTCGGGTAAGCTCAGAGTTTAAGGTTGAAGCGGCGCCATCATATTGTTCAAGAGTAGTTTAGACCAAATTGTCTTCCAACTAAATTTGAGTTAGATGGCACTCCATTACCTACATTGGTTAATGGTTTTGAAATTACTCAAAGCATTTCATCACACAGAAAGTGAACATCAACACAGGCAGTTCAAGAATCAAACACCACTGAGAGAAGTGACTAGAAGTGATTTGGAATTATATTACTAATTGGAGATTTTTACAAAATGTGGTGCTGATAGCCCCTATTTCCTTCACAGGCAGCGCCCTATATACAAATCACAGACTCGAGCCTATCTACTAAGTCCTAAGAGGAAAAACCGCCTCTCAGGGTTGAACCCCAGGGTAATCGCGGAGGAGATGGTAGAGGTTACGCTTTCGAGGGTCCCGGTAGTGCGGGAACCACTCCATCCGGGTTGGTGGGAGAGATGGGGATGTTAAAATTGCATCCGGCACACCCGGCAATCCATCACGAATGCCCACGCGGTTGTGGCGGCGCCCGGCGAGGATCGAACAATTCATCTTACAAGTGATCCCTCGGCCGGTTGGTGGGCATAGATGGAGTTTTAGATTCGAGCCGTGGCAGTAGTACTTTCAGTAGCCATGAGGATAATAGCAGCTACTCGGTTACGTCTTATATAGCCAGCAGGAAGCTGAGTAGTCGGCGTGGACCAATGATTTTGCTTGCGTGTTTGCAATGCAAGGCTCCTTCTGGCAGGAATACTTTTCTCCGTAGCATATTTAGCGAGGTACCTTCGATACATTCAGCTTTGGCGATATCCGCCGGAGTTCTTAGGCATTCAATGCCCTTCCTTCTTTTCATGAGTGGGTATATGTGTCCTTTGGCCCACTTGTACGTGCTATACCTGCCTGCCTCTTTCTTCACATCCCATCATTCTCTCATTTAATCTCCATAGTTCATTGCTTCTCCCTTATATGTTTTTAGGGGACTTGTAAATTTTTGCCTCTCAACTGCGCCTCCCGCCGAAAAAAGTAACTTTAGGCGCACGGCACCATCAGCGGTTTTGCGGCAAAGCGCCTATGTGAGGGCCTTAAGCCCACCCTTGCTTGGCGCCCTAAAACCTTTACCGTTCCTCTGGCCGTCCTCCGCGCCAGCGCACAGGTCCTCCGCCTTTGAATCACTCTTTAATTTTTTGCACAATGCGTTACCATGGCTGCACAAAGTTTTCCCACTCTTCAAGCTACGCTCCCAAAGATCCGGCTCTTTTTGCATCGTATCCTTCTTGGCGCCCACTTTAGTGAAGCACCTTGTTGGCTCGGTAAAGTAAGCGAGCGACAGAGCTTCTGAGAATTCTCTCAAATGAAACTTCCAACTCCAAATCCTGCCCGATTGCGGCGGTTCGCCATAATATTATTTGCCCCGCATGAGTTACACCCACGTGGTCGATGGCACCACTATTTCATTGACTCAACATTTGATTTCTGAGGTATTTCCTTATTCCCTTGCACACTCCTTGTGTATCATGAATTACGCTATCGGGATCTTGATGTCACCAAGTTTGGTGCACACCTTATCATGCCAATGTCCATCGTCTAACCAATATCGACAAGCTTCACGAGACCTTTGTTAAATTTACGTGGCGAAAATTCCTTGGGTATTCTATCAAGAACACCCATATCAATAAACCTTTCTATAACTTTGGTCCTTCTTTGCTACACACTCCAAACACCACATAGATTGGCCCCAAATGATGTTCTATCGTCTTCTCCAAGAAATGGACCGCCTTGGTACCACTTCCATTTACGAAGTTTACGTGGGAGGGCACTTTCAAGCCCTCATCGTCATTACTTCCCTCCCACACCACCAAATTCTCATACTTCCACTCAGCGCTCCCTTCCACTCAATCACCAAGTTGGCACATCACGGCCCGTCTTCTCACAGTCATGACCACGGTCACACTCATGTCCTTTGTCTCTTCCCTCGGCTACACCATCCACTTCACACCATTTTTCCCGGACCTCCCAAACCGGGCAACAGACCAATTCCACCACCACAACACCCTAAATGGGTTGTTGTATCGATTGTCGAGGAAGCTCAAAGGCTTCTTTGCTCTTAAGTTAAGAATGCCAAGGCGCTCTTATGGCCCGGGGTTCACCGGGCACTTTCGAGGCCTCGTCGCGGTACACCAAGACCTTCAAAGGCACCCAAGCGCCCAAGTTGCAACTTTGGAGAGCCACACTTCAAGACAAGCATGAAGCTCTCTTACAGGCTCATGCGGATCTCAAGTACACAAGCTCAAGTCAGCCAACTTCTGAGATCAGCGGGCTCGGCTCGGTCGAAATTCAGACTTTATTGGAGCACAATAAGTCCAAAGCAGCTCTCACGAGTACTAAGGGCGAAGATATTGCTAAACTCAATGCCTTGTACTGGGCGTGTGAAAATTTCAGCACTCAAGTTCAAAATCTTTTCAGCCGGGGCGCTCAAAGTCGCCTCCTTGGCGGCTCGGCTTTCTACAGAACCTCTCGGCTCACCTCTCTTCAAGATCAGCTTACGGAGGTGCGAAGCAGAAGATCCTCGATGGCCGGAGATTGCCGTGCCCGTCTCAATACACCGGAAATCTTCCTCCCGGGTCCACACTTCGAGAAGCGGGTGCGTGACCGATCCGCTTTGCTACTCGAAAAAGACAATCGGATGGTGATCTTGAACAGCAGTACTGCGACAAGCTATTGATCTGCTGATGAGGCTCAAGGAAAACTTGGCCCCGGACCGCCATTCTTCATCGAATACTGTTGACTTCGGTCCCCTCACGCTATCACGATTATGTGGTTTGCTCGGCGCCACCTCTTCCTTCGAGTGGCATCGGCCGAGATGGACACAATGGATATCCTTTGGCGATCTTTGATTTTCTTGGTTGGCGAACTCTCCATTGAAGACAAAGGGTTATCTTTGTGCCTTGTGGTCTTTGATCTCATACCTTTGTGCCCGATCGGACTTTATCACCTTCCAGTGGTTCGACCCATGGCTTACATCTTTCATGATTTCTATCACGGGTGATACGGGGAACACTTTGGAAATGGGCCACGCCCGGCTTTTCGGGGTGACCCCTTGTGCAATGGGTGCCGGGATAACAATCCATATCTTGCGGATCTGCTCGGACCCAAACTCTTCATCGAGGGTACATGCACGAGCTTGCCAATCATTTATCTCTCGGCTTGGCGAGGCTTTTGCAACTTTCATCGAGGGAAGTATCTAGGACATCGAGGATCTTCCCTATGCCCAAATTTATATCGGCATCGCGAGGTTACAATGGATTTTACGCTCTCTTGGATAGCAAAAGGCGGTCCCCACGGGATGGGATAGCCCTCTGTCAACTCGACTCTCTGCTTCTCTTTGGGATCGTTGGTGTCGGGCACTTGATCCGGATCTTGTCGGTCAATTGAGGGCGCTTTCGGCCGCATACAGGCATGGTTCCTTCTCCCTATGCTTTCCAGGTGTACCTCCGCCCGGGAGTTCGACTTGATTGGCGCCTTCCTTTTTGGACCAAGGTCATGGATGGTCATGCGGTGGACACCACCTCGGATCTCGGCCGGATCTCGGTGGGATCCACGTTTTTGTTCGCCGCTCACATTGGGAAGAAGGTGCTACTCACGGACAACACCACCAATTGGATCTACATTGCTAATGGCGTGGTTGGCAGCGGCCGGATGCGCTACATGGTCTCAACACCTTCTTGCAAAAGCGCCTCCACCTCACGATCCTTACGTCCATCTTCAAGCGGGGATTTTCGCTGCCCTCAAATGCATTTTCTTTGAGCTCCTTAAATCGGCGTCCCATTTTTCACTTTGCAATCCGAATGCGGCGTCGGTGCCTTTGGCCTTGGACTGTCTCCTCATGGAATGTCGGTACATTTCTTGAGCGCCCGCTGCGCCGAAGACATGATGCGGCTCGTTTTCTTATTGATGCTGATCACGCCCTTGGCCAAAACACACCTCAAGCTCTTCAATCCGCCAAGATCTCATCAGCCGATTACCATAATGGTGCCCGTCCTCACTCCGTGAGGATCCTTTCCCCGATGGCTTCCGCCCTCTGGCGCTTCCTCCTTTTCTTCACTCGGTAGCCGTTTGGTGGGGAAGTGTTAGTCTGTGCCTCACAGTGCGGGGACTATTCATCATCGTCGGACGAGGGTCAAGCTCAAAGATCCTCGGTCACCACGGGTCGGACATCCAAGCCTCATGAAGACTAGCGGCAGAGCCCGCTTGATCAAAGCCTTTGTTTGTCAACAAAGGCGCCCGCTTCGGACAAGTGGCGGCCCGTCCACTTGCCAGCGTCGGCGTCGGCGTGATTTTAGGCACTTCAGAGGCGCCAACATTCTGCAAATCAGGCCTCCTTCGAGTCGGCACGAGATCGATTTAGAGTGTCTATATTGGGCCCAAAGGCCATTGTACTATATATATGAGTAGAGTTAGCTCATAAGTTTTTAGATGAGTTTTGAGTCTTGTCTCTCTTGATCTCCTCTCTATTTAGAGCTCATGTATGTTCATCATTGATATCAAGGAAGCTTATCATTTTCCTCTCATTTGTTCTCTTTTGTTCTGTTTTCTTCTTCTTGTTTTTCTCTTGCAAATCCAGCGTGACATAGTCCCCGGTTCTCTGTTAGATCAAGGGTCCTCCACGGAGGAGCTGTCTTCTGAGGAGTTCGAACAGACCCCAAACAATTATCTTAATGTTTGTTTTGCGGAGTTAGGACAATGGTGGTTGGCCAAAAAGCTTGCCAATGGGGTTCACTTTCTCGATCCTTAGGCTGCTTAGTAATGTATAGTTCTTTTGCAATCAAATGTTTATTCAAGTATTTGATGTAACCATTGATTCAATATAGCTATCACCATTTATGTTATGTATTGGTTAGTGGTGTTGCCGGTAAGGTAAGTTTAGATCACATTGGCAATTATTACGTGCATCATTGAGGAGCATCGACTCGCACTCATAAACTACACCATTGAAGTGAAATTGTCACGGAAGGTTGTGCGAACCCCCTTCAATTTGCTGGCTAATTGTGGTGTGTAGGGATGAGATTTGATCAATTTGGTATCGGATCTAAATTAAGCGACTTGTAGGGCACATCCGGATATAATAAAAATCATGTTTTGGCCTTGGGATCACAGATTTATAGACATTTCTTCCTTATGTTCACCATTTATGGGGCACCCACCTTAGCTCTGTTTCCAAAGGAGGCCTTTAATCTAGGCTCGATCTAGGGTGTTTGATAAAAGTCTAGAATGGTCCATTCCTTATCCTTACGCTAAAAGATTGTTTTGCGGAGAAGATCTAAAAGGTACAAATCACTTCTAGCCAAATATTTGAGTGGATTGTGCGGGAGAAGCAGCTTGCAACCAAGTGTGTTTCCCCCTGATGTTATTGAGCCACATGTCTTGTATGGCGTCTATAAAGGTTTTGGGCAACCCATACAAGAAACTCACCTCCTTATCGTGACTGTGAAAGCCCCTGAGCACTCCCAATTCGTGGCTCAAATGTTGTATGGCTTCAATTGGCGATAAAATTCTTGCTCGATTGCCAGAGCTCAATTCAATTCTCCCTCTGTCGCTATGGCTTCGAACACATTATATTCCAAATGGAGCTCTATAGCACTAGGCATCAATATCTGGCATTAGAGAATATGGGAACTATGTTTTATCAGCAGTTACCAAGAGAGTGTGTGCCCTTATGAGGAAGAAGAATGTGATGTTCCTACATCACATACGATGGCACGCCGCACATGTCATAACGGCCACACCTTTGAAAGGACCGCCATCTGACTCGAACCTGGGATGATCAGGTAGGCGGGAGTGTTCATTTTGTCCCCATCCCCCCTCTAAGGTAACTATAACAACATATTTGTTTGTTCTTCTCTTTATTGGCCTTTACCCATTTTTCTTGCAATAATCTTCTCAAACCTCAGTCTAACATTGACCATTGGATCTCATATACATTTACTACATGTCATTAGTTCCTTTACTTGACCAATTTTGCTTGCATGCATTTTGTTTACCACCTTGGCATATTTTGAGCCTAGGTGGCATGTTTGAAACCACCTTGCATGTTTGAGACACCTTAGCATGTTGGAGCCTAAGTGGCATTTTGGAGCCTAAGTGGCAATAATCTTCTCAAACCTTAGTCTAACATTGACCCATATGCATTTACTACATGCCATTAGTTCCTTTACTTGACCAATTTTGCTTGCATGCATTTTCTTTACCACCTTGGCATATTTGAGCCTAGGTGGCATGTCTGAAACCACCTTGGTATGTTTGAGCCACCTTGGCATGTTTGAGACACCTTTTGTCATTTTTTTTTTTGCCATACTTTCTTGAATCACGGTCTAGAACTACATCAACAAATATGTATCTATTATTTCCTCGATATCTTTCACATTAGATGTTTGTTGTTCTCATACTTAAATTAAGCCTACCTCTTTTCGTTTATGCATAACCTCCATCTTTAAGATAAATTTGCTTTGCATTATACTCAAACAAATCAGATGTCGGGCCCAATAGAAACAAAGAGCAAAAGCAAGAGCTGATTTAAAACAATGGTTCCATGCCAATCGCCAAATAAAAAGCAAAAAGTAATACTTGATTTAGTCCTTAGAACTAAATCTTGCCCTAATATTTTACATCCTAACCTCTTGGGGCCTTTAAAAGCTCCGGTGCTTTCAGTTCAAGCTCGATTAAAGGGAGCTTTTGGTTTTGATATTTTGATGGAAAATCTAAGAGTTTGATATTTTTAATGGAAAATCCAAGAGGAAGCAGTGATAGCTTTGAAAGATCCATTTGATATTACGCCACATGTTCATGCAGCGTAAAAAAGAAGATGCGGGCACAACTTTGCCATATGCAAGTATTGTTAGTTTGGCTAACGAATTAATAGTGCAAATGGATGCTATACAATCAATTCAACCTATTGATATTGCAATTTTACTGATATTGCATTTTTCTAAAGAATGCATGACACCCATTTCTTGGCAAATGATGTTATAATAATTGCCACAAAAACACAAAGACATAGTTGCTAGTTGTACCTAGTCTACTTACATCAGTTAGTAGTACTAAGAATTGACTAGTCTACTCATAGCAAGTTAGGAGTAGTGTATGCTGATAAAGTAAAAAATGTGAAAGTCAAACACCTAACCTCTATATAAACATGAACCCTGATCATGCGTTATGGCTAAAGCTTGTATTATGGCTTTTTGGCCATTGGATTGCGACACATGTGGGAGCATATTCCTTCCCCATAAATCCAGGGCCCAAAAGCAGGCCTTTTGCGAGGTCAAACTTCGTGCTGTTGACCCGACTATGAGGGGGACATTATTAAAGCAAAGACCATTACATAAAAGCGGTATTTTCAACTGTGTCTGATGCAATGAGGAAAACAAGAAGGCCAATTATTGCATGGCAATACTCTATGAGCAAGAACATGAACACCATGATGGAATGACTAGAGCTTGGGGAATCGAACCCCGGATAAATCCAATGCCCATGCCTTACACCGCATGCCACATTAGGACTATGCATAGGAGCCATCGAGCATGCCATTCACTCGACTCAAGCTCCGGTTGCCAATGGCATGGATTCGATGATCCTATGCGTGTTTTTTTTTTTTCGTTTTTGGAAGCCAACAAAGGCGATTAGTTAGTGAGCTTGGGAATTGAACCGCTAGCGCAATGCCAATGCTCATCCAGAGCATAAGGGAGATCCGGTGTAGGGGGTCTCCCCTTATGCCCGAGGAGCAAAGCCCTCTTCAAGCCCTCTGAGATGTTAGTAAAGGAAATGAAATGGACAAAGCATGTGCAAGACATAGCATAAAGCAGCAAAACATCACATATTCATCACAGGCTCAGAGAATGTACATGTGGCATGGAGCCACGCATATGAAACTGCACAAACAAGAACATTTCAAACACAATGGAAAACAACAACGCCTAGTTCATGGGCTGTCCAGATGTAGCTCCCCTGATCACAGCATCAAGCTGCTGGATTTCCTGCGTCAACAAGCACCTGGCCAAGCTCATGTGAGACCTCAAAGCCTGCAATTCAGATAACGGAGCACCAAGTTGCTCCCAGGCAACACTGGACATAGCGGAATCGACCGCCACATAAAAGCCAGTCAGCTGCCTCCTGAGGATCCTAAGAGAAGCAGCTATTCGATGAGGGGTCCAAAAATGCTAGACCCTAGCAATTTGTTATTAGTGTACATGCAAAAAAATAAAGGCATTCAATAATTAGAAAACTTACATAAATAAAGAAATAAAGAAATAAAAAAAAAAAACAAAAAGACGATTCACATTGAAAAGATCATTGACATTAAAACTATTTACATTGTTAATTAAAAAGAACTATATATTGACATGTAAAAAATGAAAATAAAAAAAAAAAAGAACATAAAAAGAAGGGGCCTCGTCTTTCAACGACGTCCCCTTCTTGTAATAAAAAATAGAGGAAGAATGGGCCTCGTCTTTCAACGACGTCCTTCTTCCATGGAAAAAAAATAGAAGAGGAAGAAGAAGAGGAGGAGGAGGAAGAAGAAGAAGAAGAAGAAGAAGAAGAAGAAGAAGAAGAAGAAGAAGAAGAAGAAGAAGAAGAAGAAGAAGAAGAAGAAGAAGAAGAAGAAGAAGAAGAAGAAGAAGAAGAAGAAGAAGAAGAAGAAGAAGAAGAAGAAGAAGAAAAGATAGGAGAAAGAAAGATTGAATAGAATGAGAAAGTGGTGAAGAAGAAGAAGAAGAAAATGAATAGAAGATTGAAGAACGGAAGATTTAGAAGGAAGAAACCAATATTTGGAGATCATTTGAAGAAGGGAGGAGGATTCGATTCATACTAATAAGAGGCGAAATGGATTGAAGAAAAACAAGGATGGAAAGAAGAGGAGGATAGAAATGGGATGGATTGAAAACAAACAAGAAAAAACAAGAAGCCCTAAATCTATCAAACAACAAGCCTAATTCAAAAATAGAGTTGATTGATCCATTGAAATACCTTTGGATGCTTGCTTGAAGCTTGGAAAGGACCGCAAGGATGATCCAGCGCCAAAAATCGCACGAAAAGCGCTCCTCGGCCCGCTTAGAACCAAAAACTAGGCGGCGGAAAAGCCTACTCTGTTTTACGATAAAAGTTCAGCGTCGTTCAACGACGTCGTGACGTCGTTAAACGACGTCCGTAATAGTCGTTAAACGACGTTTATAACGACGCCAATGTGTATACCGACGTGTCTTTTTTTTTTTTATTAAGTTACCAACTTAGATCTATTTGTTTTATTACTTATGTTTTTTATCTATATTGTGGTGGCACAAGATAGATCCTTCAAAAAAAATAAATCACCTTAATATAACATATCCTACTCACCTTGAATTTCGAGTTCGAGATATTCAATTTCATTACCTCCATAATGAGTCCATACAGAATGTGACCATACGGACATAATGTTGTGGATTTGACCGGCGTCCATAACGGCGTCTTTGTGTTAAGCGGCGTGCCCTTTTTTTTTTATTAAGTTATAATTATAAGTTATTATTATAATTATAATTATTATACAAAGAAGGATTGTTACCCGATGGAGGCTGTCATTTATCACGATAATCTAACTTCGGGGAAGAAGCGCTCTTGAGCGAGGATGTTGAAAGTCGGTTTGCCTCCACCTCAGGACATTTTTGTGATAGAAAATGTAGAAATCAAACTCAAATTTTTTTTATCTTTCGGCGAACTTAGATGATTAAAAGCGACTTTTCTTAGATGGATCCGGGCTGCAATATTCGATCTGCATAAGCGAAGGCGAGAGAAAAAAGGCGGGCGTATTTGCGGGAATGGCGCCAATGTGTATACCGGCGTGATGTTTTTTTTTTTATTAAGTTACCAACTTAGATCTATTTGTTTTATTACTTATGTTTTTATCTATATTGTGGTGGCACAAGATAGACCCTTCACCTTAATATAACATATCCTACTCACCTTGAATTTCGAGTTCGAGATATTCAATTTAAATTACACTCCATAATGAGTCCATACGAATGTGACCGCCCACGGCAATTAATTTGTTGTCGATGCGGATTTGGCCGGTTAAGCTATACCTATTCTAGAGCCCGCCCTATGCTTTCATTTGGCGGCGTTTTGGTTTTATAACGGCGTGTCTTTTTTTAATTAAGTTATTATTATTAGCAATCTTTTTTTTTCACGGCGTCGTAATTTTTCGTTGAGCGGCGTTTATAACGATGTTTCGGTTCCCAAGCGGCGTGTCCTTTTTTTAAGTTAATATTATTAGCAACTTAGATTTGTTTCATTACTTATGTATTTTATCTATTCTTGTTTATGTATCCACTTAGATTTCTCTCCATCCTTGTTTATCTATCCACTTTAATAAACCAGACTTGTGCACCATTGAGCTTCACTTGCATACTTTCATACTAAATCAAGCTTGCCAGCCACTTCAGTCATGACTGTAGCAACGCAAACATATGGCTCACCAGGTTGCTCTTCTGCATACAATCTACACAAGGCATGCCCATTCTCACGGTCCATGTCTTTTGCAAGAAGAGCTTCTTTGATTTGCCATATTCTCACCGTGCATGATCACATACAACTTCATATATGGCGTAGTGTTTTGAGCGGCGTCTATAGCGGCGTCTTAGGTGTTAAACGACGTGCCCCTTTTTTTATTAAGTTATAATTATAAGTTATTATTATAATTATAATTATTATTATTATACAAAGAAGGATTGTTACCCAGTGGAGGGCTGTCATTTATGCAGTAATCTAACTCAGGAAGCTGCTCTTGAACAGGATGTTGAAAGTCCGGTTTGCCTCCACCTCCAGACATTTTTGTGATAGAAAATGTAGAAATCAAACTCAAATTTTTTATCTTTCAAATTTTATCTGTCATAGTCGTTAAACGGCGTCTATAACTTAATCTTTGTGTTAAACGGCGTGCCCTTTAAACATCTCCGCAAAAATCAATTTATTAAACATTTCAAAATCGATTTCTTAAACCAACATCGCACACCTTTCATTATTAGCGCCAACCCTACATTAAGAACACTTGCAAAACCGGGATTTGTTTGACACCATCCACGAAGTCCACAATACAATAAAATTTATTAAAATTGAACACGAAATTTGGGGAGAGAACTATACATAGCCATAAGGGGTAGGAACACGAATACAACAAGTTTTGTGGAGGCAAACCTGTTTTGTTAGATACTTTGCGAGCACGCAAACCCTTTCAACAATTCCACCGCCACAAGCAAAAAGTTAATTATCCTTTCAATATCAGATTGAAAAAGTTATTTATGTTACTTACGCAATCATGCCTTGAAGGTTCTTATTTTACAAGCGCATTCATAGTTTCACATTTTCGTGATTGTGTTTTGACCCGTGCGACAAACTGGGATATCGTTGGCCAATCTGTAGAGCCCACTGCCTGCTATTGGTAACAATGATAGAGATAACAAGGAATCAGGTGAGAATGATAGTTGGGGAATTGCATCAAATGGAAATGACAGATGGGGAGGAGGCAACTCAGATGCCAATGATTCTTGGGGTATTGCTTCCAATGAAACTCACACATCTGGAGCAGATAATAATGGAGCACTAGTTGGCAATGATTACTTATGTATTTTATCTATCCTTCTTTATCTATCCACTTAGATTTCTCTCCATCCTTGTTTATCTATCCACTTTAATAAACCAGACTTGTGCACCATTGAGCTTCACTTGCATACTTTCATACTAAATCAAGCTTGCCAATCACTTGATCATGTATGTAGCGGTGCAAACATATGGCTCACCCGGGTTGCTCTTACGCATACAATCTACACAAAGGCATGCCCGACTCTGATCCATGCAAAAGCTGCAAGAAGAGCTTCTTTGATTTGCCATATTTCTCGTGCATGATCACATACAACTTCATATATGGTTGCGACCTCTTCATAGATTCTTTGCTAAGGGTTTTGGACCGCGGCCCGGGGTTCAACGACGTCTCACCTTGAATTTCCGAGTTCCCCGGGGCCTTGGGAGAGGAAATTTGGGGCAAGCGACCTCGGGAGGGATTTTAGGGGTCAGCGCTGCCAACGTCAACCCAACCCCAACCCACTTCAAGACACGGCGCAAGGTCCCGCCGAACCGACAAGGAGAGGGCCTCAAAGCGTAAACCCGTGGGTTGCCGGGGCTCTAGAAAGGGGTTTCGTTTTGGGGGCGAGTCTGGTCTGTTGCACTTGGGACTTGGGCCGGAAGCGGCCCCGAGAATACGGAGCAAGGGGAAGCGGAGGCCCGGAGTTTGGGCCTTTCCTCCTCCCGATGTGGCAAGTAGAAGTCGGGGGCTTTTGCAGTGGGCAAGACATTAAGTAAATTCGCTTAATTAATGCATTGCACGAAAATAAATTCGGTTTTTGCCCGGTAGGATCCCTAATTCATCTCGACTACGGCCCAATTTTGAATTTTAGGAGAAGGTCTAGGTCAAAGGGTTAGCATTAGAGCGGTCGGGGCAGCCCGTTTGCGGAGGGGCAACCGAGCTGGCACCCTTCCCCAAGTCAAGCGAGGCCAGGACCTTGCGGGGATCCCTCACACAAGGGGAGAGTCAGGACCCAGGAGGCGGGGATCCAAAAAAGTTCGAGGCAGCCCTTCTGGCGGCGCTCCCGAGGGCTGCACGCTAATGACCACCCTCCCGGGCCGGTTCCCCTATCCGGCCCGTTGGATCCTCCGTTCGGGGCCCCTCTTGGGGAAGGTCCAAAAGATCCAGATCGGTCGGGGAGAACTTGTCAAACCGCGGGGCGCCCTAATGTCGGCCTTGTAGAAACCGCCTTTGTTTTGTCGTTCGGGCACCGGGATGCTCGGGAATGGCAAATAGACCCCGCCAAATCGTGGGAATGGCGAAATTACCCTAGGGAGCAAGTTACACGGTCGGTTTTGCGAAGAAGGAAACACTCCGCCCTCCGGACAAGATATCCGCATGCACATCCTAGGCCAATTGACTACGAGTGTGATGGAAGTGAGCTACTTTGGCGCTTCTTGGAGTTCGGGTGGTCTTCGGCCCGCGGGAACTTGGTCCCCGTGGCAATGTCGGCGTTCGAGTCCATTGGCGAGAGTCGGATCAGCGATTCGGGAGGCGGAGGTCGCCCGTCCGGCCCCAGGGCCTTGGGGAGAGGAAATTTTTAGCACCTCCGGAGGGATTTTAGGGGTCCGGCCCGGGCGCCAACACCCTAACCCACTTCAAGACACGGCCAAAAGGTCCCGGCCGAATCGACAAGGAGAGGGCCTCAAACGTAAACCCCGGGTGGGTTGCCGGGCTCTAGAAGGGTTTACGTTTTGGGGGGGCGAGTCCCGGGTCTGTTGCACTTGGGACCTGGCGAGAAGCGGCCCAGGAATACGGAACAAGGGGAACGGACGAGCGGAGTTTGGACCTTTCCTCCTCCCGATGTGGCAAGTAGAAGTCGGGGGCTTTTTGCTGATGGCAAGACATTCAGTAAATTCGTAATTAATGCATTGCACGAAAAATAAATTCGTTTTTGCCAGCGGGATCCCTAATTCATCTCCAAAGACACCGCCCAATTTTGAATTTTTAGGAGAAGGTCTAGGTCAAAGGGTTAGCATTAGAGCGGTGGGGCAGCGTTGCGAGAACAAACCGGCTGGCACCCTTCCCAAGTCAAGCGAGGCCGGGACCTTGCGGGGATCCCTCACAAGAGGGGAGAGTCCAGGACCCGTGAGGCGGGATCCAAAAAGTTCCGAGGCAGCCCTTCTGGCGGCGCTCCCGGGGCTGCGCATCGCCATGACCACCCTCCGGAGCCGGTTCCCCTATCCGGCCCGTTGGATCCTCCGTTCGGGGCCCCTCTTGGGGAAGGTCAAAAGATTCCAGATCGGTCCGGGAGAACTTGTCAAACCGCTGCGCGTCGATGTCGACCTTGTAGAAACCCCTTTTTTTTTGTCGTTCGCACCGGGATGCTCGAATGGCAAATAGACCTAAATCGTCCGGAATGGCGAAATTACCCTAGGGAGCAAGTTACACCGGTCGGTTTTGCGTAAAGAAGGAAACACTCACGCCCTCCCACGACGGTTATCCCGCATGCACATCCTAGGCCAATTGACTACGAGTGTGATGGAAGTGAGCTACTTTGGCGCTTCTTGGAGTTCGGGTGGTCTTCTGGCCACGGAACTTGGTCCCCAGGGCAATGTCGACGTTCAGAGTCCATTGGCGGTCGGATCGTCGGATCAGGAGAGCGGAGGAGGCCCGGTCAGATCCCGGGGCCTTGGGGAGAGGAAATTTGGGGCAAGCGACCTCTGGGAGGATTTTAGGGTCAAGGCTCAAGGTCAACACCCCAACCCCACTTCAAGACACGGCGCAAGGTCCCGGCCGAATCTGACAAGGAGAGGGCCTCCGAAACGTAAACCCTGTGGGTTGCCAGGCTCTAGAAGGGTTTACGTTTTGGGGGCCGAGTCCTGGTCTTCTGGCCACGGAACTTGATCCCCAGGGCAATGTCGGCATTCCGAGTCCATTGGCGAGCCAAATGTGATTCCGGTGAGGGGAGGTTGCCCATCCTTCCCGGGGCCTTGGGGGAGAGGAAATTCGGGGCAAAGCGACCGGGAGGGATTTTAGTGTGTCAGCGCTCAAGGTCAACACCCCAACCCCACTTCAAGACATGGCGCAAAGTCCCGGCCGAATCTGACAAGGAGAGGGCCTCCGAAACGTAAACCCTGTGGGTTGCCAGGCTCTAGAAGGGTTTACGTTTTGGGGGCCGAGTCCTGGTCTTCTGGCCACGGAACTTGATCCCCAGGGCAATGTCGGCATTCTGAGTCCATTGGCAGAGCCAAATCACGGTTCCCAAGTGAGGGAGGTTGCCCGTCCTTCCCTGGGGCCTTGGGGAGAGGAACGGGGCAAAGCGGCTTCCGAGGGGATTTTAGTGTCGGCGCAAGGCGTCAACACCCCAACTCCACTTCAAGACATGGCGCAAAGTCCCGGCCGAATCTGGAGGAGAGAGGGCCTCCAAACGAAACCGTGGGTTGCCAGGCTCTAGAAGGGTTTACGTTTTGGGGGCCGAGTCCTGGTCTTTTGGCCACGGAACTTGGTTTCCAGAGCAATGTCAACGTTCTGAGTCCATTGGCAGAGCCAAATCGTGGTTCCGAGAGGGGAGGTTGCCCGTTCTTCCCGGGGCCTTAGGGAGAGAAATTTGGGGAAAGCGACCTCCCGGAGGGATTTTAGGTTCCGGCTTCTGGCGTCAACACCCCAACTCCACTTCAAGACACGTCGCTAGGTCCCGGCCGAATCTGACAAGGAGAGGGCCTCCGAAACGTAAACCCTGTGAGTTGCCAGGCTCTAGAAGGGTTTACGTTTTGGGGGCCGAGTCCTAGTCTATTGCGATTGAAGGCGGGCGAAGTCTGCGGCAGAACGCATAGCAAGGGGAACTGACGGAACGGAGTTTGGACCTGTCCTCCTCCCGATGTGGCAATTAGAAGTCGGGGGGCGCTTTTGCAGTGGCAACACACGATTAAATTCATAATTAATGCATTGCACGAAAATAAATTCTGATTTTTTGCCAAGCTGGATCCCTAATTCATCTCCAGCACACGGCCCAATTTTCGGAATTTTTGGAGAAGGTCTAGGTCAAAGGGTTAGCATTAGAACCGTCGGGGCAGCCCGTTGCGAGGCAACCGAGCTGATTTGGAAGATTTGGAAGATGCAGTTGACTTCAAGCCACAAAGAAACATAAATTTAGTGGCTGCTTCTATCAGTAAGGTTGGAGAAAAAATCCAAGCTGACAATCCATCACAAACTTCTAAGAATGTGCATTTGAAAGATTTAGAACATGGAAGTGTCCCATTTGTAAGAGCTACAGGAGAGTCCAAACCACAAATAATCTCGAGAGCTGGTTCTACCAGTCCAAGTCGAAATGTCGCAGAAACCTCAGGCTCCGAAATGGCAAATCGAACTGAAGAAGGCGATATCCAACAGAAGAATGCAAAATATCTTCAAGAATCCTTCAGATCATGTTCATGCATATGTATCAATGCTAGATTGTACCCAAGAGAAAATATAACAATGTACAAAACATAGGTTTATTGAACAAAAGATCACTTGAACAATTCAAAGATACTCCTCCCGAGCTTGGCTTATAGTTTCTATCGTGAAGTCCTCCACTTGTCCATCCCCTTTGAACCATAGCTCCATGTCAAGTATGTGCCGCATCAGCCATGCACATGTCGACGCTAGTATCATGTTAATCTTTGTTTTTTCCTGTGGTGCTTCCAAACCCCGACCATCTTTTCAAGAAGCACCCTCATCATGCTAGGCGTGACTCAATTTGGTTCCTAGCAATTTGGTCGATGCCTTCTCACCAATCACATACTTCTTTAACACTTTCATCCGATGGATCGTTGTTTCATAGTCCTCATCTTGAAAGTGGAGGGGGGGTTCACAGGAGGATTCCCTTCCTTCTCATGCCCTCGGCGGCTCCTACACCAAGCTATAGATTAGAAAATAGATAAAATACAATAAAGTGTATAAACTACTGAGTGTAGCCTTACTTGTGAAGACAGGTTCCATATCTCTACGCTCTTGAATCCTCATCTCCTCCTGAATCTGGTTCAAGCGTCGAAGCATACCTTCCATGGCCATGTATCCCAAAAGCAATAAAGAAAAAACTCTCACAATAACCGCAATGAAAACTAGGATCCGAGGATCGATTCGTAATACTCAAATCATAAAAGAAATGGGAAAAATGAAAGCTACCCGATGACTTTTAAAGAAGTAGACGTCGTTTAAAGGCGTGTATAGAGCGTCGTTCAACGACGTTTAAAGGTCGATTTAACGGCGTCTATAACGACGTTTCGGCTATAACGACGTCGTCATTTAAATTTGTTTTGTTTTTAGGTATCTTTGAGATGCCATATATATTGCCCTATTAGTCCTCCAGCTTCTCCGCCGCCCTCCGTCCTCTGCTCCTGCGCCCTCCAGCTTCCTCCTCCTCCTCCTTCCGTCGACTCCTCACCTACATACGCCATGGTCGCTTCCGATGCATGCCCGCTTGATACCGCACGAGTGCCGTCTGCGGTATTTGCTGGAGCACTCGAACCGCCTCGATCCGAAAAGTGGCTAGAGACGAACCTAACCCAAGAAAGGCCGGAGTTCAAGCAAGCCATGACAAAGCTGCGTGATAGGGGGCAAGAAAGACCTCGCCGCGTGCTGGGAGGCGGAACCTTCCCTCAATCTGGGCTCGAGTGCACAAGAAGAAATGCATGGTGAGCTCGTTGTGCTTGGCCCGTATGCTAGAGGATGATAGGGGCCTTTGGGAAGGGAAACATTTCTTTGAAGCCCTACTTTCAAAAGTTGCACCGCACCAAACCGGGGCATGCGGGAAGTGCTCATTACATGAATTCCTTGGGGAAATGCAGACCACCACGGGAGGGCTTGGATTCCATGCCGGGAGGCTTGTTCTCGACGGGTGGAGGAAATCACCGCCGAGCACCTTCGAACCTGAAAGTGGATCACACCGATGCTGATATATACCACTAGATGTGCACCGCATCCACTTTGTTTTGTGTATTTGAATTGTGTATGGGTTTTATATGAATTTTGTATTTTGAAGGAATACATATATGATTTTTGTATATGAATCTTGCATTTTGAAGGGAATCTTCACATTTTATGATTAATTAAACATAAAGCGTGTACTAACCTGTATGTAGAACTGCCCTGATCGGCGCTTGCAAGCCATAGGTCTATACTAGGATGCCAATTAACTTGGCATAAATGTCTATGATAACTTCGAAGTTGCAATACTAATGTTGCCTAAATTCGCATGCCAAAGTATTTTCTTATTCATATGTGGGAAGAAAATATAATAATCATAATAAAGTAATGAAGGTTCAATCGATGGTAGTCTTCTATCATGACAATAATAGTCTGCCCCAACCCCCAACCTCCCTATTAGAGCCGCCATCTCTTCTTCACCTTCAAATATGCGGCGGAGGCGAGCCTTTACATGGAACTACGAACCACCACTGATCTTGCAAAGGATCTGGAACGAAGGTGACCTACAAAACCTCTATTACATTAGTTCCTTTGTTAATGACATATATAAATTTTATTGCATCCAAGTAAACATACTTGTTCACATTGCTCAACCCTCACGAGTGTGTCTTGACCACGATCTGGGAAGCGAAGTTGAATCTAGTGAATACAGGCCACTCGGATCTTTTGCGTATCGTGGCATGAGCACCAATACACACAAGATCAAACCATTGCATCAAACAACATTGTTTTGAATGCACTACCGACATCAACCTCCATGATAGTCTTTATAGTACCAATCCATTCCAACATTGCCTCGATTGGGTTTGGGTCTGCACTACCAGTCTGGCAAACTGTACTAAACTTTGCTGATATACCACAATCATAAGTGCGTTTGCCATGATCCACACTTTGTCGTCGAAAGTGAGCACGTAGAAACCATATTGATGCATATGAATTATACTACAAAGTAAAGGAACAAATGTTCAAAATAACGAACGAAACTCGTGAATTATATGCTATTAAGTTGCACTTACAAATAGTGACACGCCTTTAGCATATGCAAATTCTTCGCTAGAAACATGTTCGCCACGTTGCCTTGCTATCTCTAGTTGTTCGAGCAGCCATTTATTGTTTATCTCACTTGGCAGGACCCCTAGATGAGCAGGAAGTGGTTGTTTGCGATTCTTTTGTCGATAGCGTCTTCTCTCCTCATCTCTCTTTATTTTTTCTTCCTCGTATTTTTTTATCCATTTCTCCATGGGAGTGGAGTTGTAGATGAGAAACTTATTGACTTTTGCCTGTTCTTCTAGTGTGAACAATTTCTTCTGTGGTCTTCCTTCGGGAACTTCTCCAATTATAGTTGGAGTGTCTTCATCGGTCCATAATCGTGGAGCATTGGGGTGTAGATCGGCCAAGAACTCGGTGACATAGAATAATGACTCTCGTGCTAACCAACCCTCGCCATGCAACCCTCCGGCCTTGCCTTCTTCTGCATTTAAGTCCTTGAGGGACCTTCGTAAAGCGTTCTATAAAAACATCCATCTAGGATTTGTTGTGCCTGCAAGCTCTACTTCGTCCACTAAATGCACTAGTAAGTGAGTTTGTATGTCCAGAAAACTTGTTGGGAATTCTTTCTCTAGCATACAACATGCCTCAACGACCTTAGTTCGCATGTCCGCAATTTCATTTGGGGTATCTCCTTCCTTGTAATCCATCTACATATCATTAAGAAAGAAAAAAGTTAAGTGAGAGTTCAAGATCGAAAGTGTTTTCTAAACCGCTGAACCTCGAAAACTCGATGGGAGACATATTGCATGTAGTGGACCGTCATGCAGAGGCGACCCTCGAACAATAGGCATAACAAACCGCAACATCTTATGCCAATCATGAGATTTCAACCCGCTTAACTCTCCTTCGTTAGAGAAACAATTACGCAACGAATGCATATATCTGTCGGAGTCTTTATTGCCTTGATCGCTTCTCGAGCGGGTTTCATACATTTTTTCTAGGCACGATCCAATCCACTTGTGGCCTTATTCCTTCTTCGACATTTAACCATGCTTTAGATTTTTGATCCAACTTCTTGTAGATCTTCTCGTCTTTGCATCTGTGTCCACGTCCGGTGACATGCTTCCAAATAGGACGAAACGTTTTTAAAGATGTGCATGGGATCAAGAAGATGATGGATCTTCAATTCTGGCCCAATAGGGTAGAAGGAAGAAGGATGCTTTCCATTTCATTCCCTTAACCTTATTTCCTTCAACGGCATCCCACATGTTACCCCAATCTCTCATTGTCAACCTTTTGGGAGGCTCTTGAAGGCAATGTTTTTCTCTTGGACCTACGTGACGGGAAGTCGATTTTCCATTGGCGAGATATCTCTTGAAGTTTGCATAGACATTTTTTGTGCAATGCCGTTGACCGTGAGAGTTCAACTGTTCAAACCCACACAAGTGACATGCCGCATATCCCAGACACTTGGAGTCCGAGAGTTCATACAAACCGGGCCAATCGCCGTTGTCCACATTAAGATTGCTCTCAAGGTAAATCTTCGTTCAAGACGAAGTTCTCTTGAGACATCAGAACTTCAATACCTTCACTCCACAATGTCAAAAAGCTCATCAATAACTATTTTCAGATATGGATCTAGACTTTCCGGCTTCTTGGTCCTGAACTAATAGTACTACCATTAAATGGCTAGTCTTCATGAGTAAACCACGGTGGTAAATTATAGTTGATCAACACTATCGCCAAGTTGACCACGCGGCTGATTGACGCCCATAAGGATTAACACCATCGGTTTGCCAACCCTAATCTCGAGATTTCGTGGCTCTCTTCCAAATTTCGCCATGTTTCATCAATATGCTTCCATTGCTTGCAGTCACTAACCACGCGGAGTACATTGTCACTGACGATTATGCACACCAACCCATGAGCTTAAGCTAGAGATTCACATCAAACAATAGCCTTATGCGAGGGATCAATGGAAAGTAGCTTAACCACCTTCATCGGGGCGGTCTTTCCCTTGGCATCCTGCATTGTACCTAGAGGCACCACATTTAGGGGCATGTTTCGTGTTCTTGTAGATGTCATCCGGATAATATACCATGCAATCATTTGGACAAGCGTGAATCTTATGGTAGCCTAAACCCAAGAGCCGCCAATATATTTTTTTATTTCAAGGCGACTTTTTGGGCATAGTGTTCCCTTGTGGGAGTATTTTCTCTTGCAATAACCTGTATAAAACAGACCTTTACGTATACATTCAACTACAAATTCAATAAGTCAAGTGATTGCAATTGTACTTACTCTAACAAAGCCGTAACACTGGCATTGCTCCATTTGAATTTGGCTTGAAGGTTTAATATCAATAAAGATGTCGTCAATCTAGATATGCTTGCACCTGGATATAATGCTTTATGCGCCTCCTCCAATAAAACGTGATCTTCATGACCATCGTTAGGAGTATTTATATCGTCATCTAGGTCGTTGTCGAAGATTGGGCCAAATGCATCTAACATGTCGGCTATGGGTTCCTCAACTTCCATGAAGTCGTCCATAGGGGCATTGTCATCATCTTCATCATCGTATTCCTGTTCATCTTCATCATTGTACTCTTCATTATGCGTTGTGCCCATGTTTGTACCATACCGCTTCAATGTATTCTAATTTCGCTATCCGCAATGACTTTTGATGTCGCCAATTCAAGACGCTTTGATGTGGTCTTATATCCACTTGCCTACCCCCACGTCCGGATTAAAACTAAATATATGCGTGATTGATACATACATTGAGAGCCCGTGGTTTGTTAAATTTTAAGCATTTAATAAATCTAAGCTAAATATAAAATTTTATGTCATAATCAAAGCATATATTGAAGATATAATACACATTTATCTTCAATATGTGCAATCTCATTCCAAGAGAAGAAGAAGAAGAATTCAAGAAGAAGAAGAAAAAATTGTGCATTTTGACAAAAATTATATGAGTAATTTGAGTACATCATCAAAGGACCTCCGTATTGGTCTACCGTATTCATATTCAATGAACAATTCATCACCAATACACAAAGTTTTTATAGCATAAACCATGATATATCTCCGCCAATTTTACGGCTAAAAAAAAATCTTCTTGGTCTTTGTTTGCCTCGACAAATTCACAATTGGTAGCTTCGTGGATTCTCGATAGAGCTATTAATAAAAGCAGCAAGGTTTCCATGCAACCGGAGGATCGACCATCAATATATGTGAAGCTTCATGAAGTCACCGGGCTTGGATATTGTTCGTGCATTTGAATTTAGGCCATAGATGAGCATGCGCCACTGATGCTTACTCAATTTATGCCAAGTGTCTGAGTTATATTCAGGACCTACATATGGCATTAAAGGAACGGTCGTACCATCTTTGACTTTCACACTAGTCATAATATATAATCCTGTGCCAAAGACCCAGGGGACCCGACTATTTTAATCATGTAACGCCTACCCCAATATGTAAATTGCTCCCCATAAATAATTGGCTTGCCTCTAGGCCATGCATTGAATTTCTTACGATCTTTATCCGTAGAAGGGTTGGACCAAATGGACTAGTGAAGGTGGAAGATTATTTTCTTGACATGATCTAGTACATTCCAATTTTGATGAACATTGTCATTCCCTCCAATCTTGGCAACGGCCATTGCACGACGAGTTCTATCACGTAATGGGATACTCTTTGAGGAAGTTGATGGCTTTCTTTTTGTAGGGTTTTCTATGAACGCATTCATAGTATCAACATCATCTACTTCCAATGACAACATAACCCCAAAATCTATATACTGCTTCGAGCTCACTTCATTCTCAATTTCTTCCTAACAAAATACAAGCAAACTAAGTTAAGACATCGATTCAAGTACATGAGAGTAGTTGATTATCGTTCATAAGATTCGTATTATACCTCGTTGGAATACCCCACATGTGCGTCCGAGATAACCGGATTTGTTCCGGGCATTCACCATATTTCTCAACATGGTCGAGGACAGTCTTTCTCATCCGTTTTATTTGTCCTTTGCACATCGAACAATTGCAATATAACCGCTCTGTCAAGTACAACTGCAAAAAAAAAAAGTAACATCAAGATATAAAGTTAACTAATCATTCGAAACATGTTTATGGTACATACATCGGCGGCATTCATTTCATGCACACCACCCCAGCCTCTAGGAAGACTAGGTCCACTGGGTCTAATTGGACTATTTGTGGCAATTGTTGGGGTAACATTCTTGCACAAAGTCGCCATGTAACTTTCTCAAAGCTTTTCGTCTCACTTTACGCTCAAATTCCTTCCGACGTTCGTCCATGTTGTTTTTCTAGTAAACAATAAAAAATATTAATAAAAACCATGTAATAATATAATAATTATAAATATCCATGTTTTTTCATGATTTTATCAAATGTTTATTCTTAAGATTTGATTCATACAACGTTTATGATATTTAGAAAGCATTTGATTGAAGGGTGCCTCAACCCGATACATCTAGTCCCTCCATTTGAAATGGAGTCGCACCAAGCACTTTATATTCACGCAACCTTTCAAATCTTTTTTTTGTAATCTATGAAGATTGAAACTTCTGTTCGAGGTGCATAAACCCGATACATTTAGTCTTCTCCATTCGGGATGGAACCGACCAAGACTTTGATCATGCATCCCTCAAGTTTTTTAACATACTTTCAAGATTCAATCTTCTAATCTATTAGCATTTAGAGGTGTTTAACTCTAACACAAAGATTAAAACAGAGATCTTACCTTATGAAGACCCACTCTAGCAAAAAATCCTAAAACAAACGAAAGTGAAAATAACAAGTAATAACCCGGCCGCCCGGGTTCCGCCATATATGACGCCGTTTATCGACGCCGCGGTGACGCCGCTCAACGACGCCAAGCCGACGTCGCCCCGACACCTAGGCATGCCACATCAGCTTGCGCCCGCCCGATGCCCCCTCATATGCCACGCCGATGATCACGCCGCTTAACGACGCCAATGATCATAACGCCGTTAAACGACTAACCGCGGATTGTTTAACATAACCGTAAAACAACATACAATACAAATAACACAAATAAATAAAAATAATCGATTGTTCCCATTCATAAAATAAGCTTATACAACGACAACACAAATAGATAAAAAAACTTATTGTTTCCATTCATAAAAAAAGCTTATACATTACTTATGTCCATCCTGAGGACGTGACGGTTTGATGCAACCATTTGCATCATTATTCCGCACCATTAATGTCGCTTTTCTCTTTGTTTGCCTCGGTGAGCCATTCTACCGCCGTTCCGCATGGAACGCCAGATGTTAGTGCAATCAGAAGCTCCTTTTCACTCATCTTTGCCACGATGGTGAAGGGAGGGTTCTCAGCGGGAGAAGCAGGGGGGTTGCTGGAGTTGTCTTCCCTTGAGGAGGAGGATTACCGCTAGAAGGAACATATCGCCAAGGTGGTCTTCAACCGCACGGACCATTATAGCAAGATAGGGAAGAACACTCAAAAAATAAGAATAACAAAATTTTATCGATGGATCCACTTATAACGTGGATGTAGGGTTAGGGTTAGGGTTAGGGTTTTTATTTGGCAAAAAAAAAAAAAAAAAAAAATTCCTCGCGGTGACGCCGCTTAACGACGTTGAGGCCGACGCGGTCCCGACACGCAGCAGCCGCCTTGGCACAAAGCACCATGCCACGCAGTGCACGCGGACACGCCGGCGTTGTGGCCAACGCCGTTCAACGGCGGCGACGCCGGGCGGCGTCTTGACACGCAGGCTGCCAGCTAGGCAACTGCCCATTTCCACGCATGACGCGGCCACACGTCAGCGCTGTGAAACGTCGTTGAACGACGTCGAAACGACGTTGTCGTCGTTGAACGACGATGTGGTCGATCAACGACGACGTTCCGACGTTCATCGACGACGCCTCGTCGTTGGACGTCGACGATCCCTTGTAGTGCATTTTCTGTGTCCAACGCTTCCGTCACTACCTTTTGGGCAGTCAAATCAAGTTCTTTGTGGATCACCAAGCACTCCTTTATTTGATCAACAAGTCCACGCCACGGCCGCATTGCTCGTTGGGTCCTTCTTCCAAGAATTTGCTCCTTTTGAAATTGTTCATAAGGCGTGCAAATCTCATGTCGCCCCGGATTATCTTTCACGCATCCCACGGATGATCCCTCAACCGAGTCTCGGATGCCTTTCCCGATGCTCGGCTCTTTTTAGTCACGGCAACACCACATTGGTTCCATGATTTTCAGCAGCACCTCCTCACAAAAGTGCTCTTCCACCGTAAGATGAGACGCCTCTCCCCGCCAGTTTAAAAAATCCTGCCGCTATCAATTTCTCCGAGAGGTCCGTGACTACACCATGGTTGCCGGACATCTCTACAAAAGGGTAAGGACACCATCCTTCGACTGGCTGTGTTCTACCTCATGAAGTTCCGGACATTGTTCGAGAAGCTCATCAAGGGCTCCGGTGGTGGTCATTTTCATGGTGACACCACGGCACGACATAAAAAATCCTTCTTGCCCGTATTATTGGCCCACGCTTCAAAGATGCTCACGCCCACGCCCGCACGTGTGACGCTTGCCAGCGGGTGGGACGGCCCACGGCCCGTGACGCTCTTCCCTTGACGCCGGTTGCCACGCCACTTCCCTTCAGCAAATGGGGAATGGATTTTGTGGGACCCATCGATCCTCCCCGCCGCGGCACACCCGCGTCTTCGCTTACATTCGGGTTCTCACCGACCACGCTTACCAAATGGGCGGAAGCTTTGCGACTTCCAGACAACACCGCGGCAAGCACAGCCAAGGTTATCTATCAACAAATCATCACGCTGATTCGCTGCCCTACCTGAAATGGGTCGCTGATCGGGGTGTTCACTTTATCAATCATACCATCAAGGAGCTGACGGATTATCTCCTGATACATCATCACAAGAGCACACCTTACTATCCTCAAGGCAATGGGTTGGCAGAAAGCACCAACAAAACTCTGGTCACCATTCTCAAGAAAATTTGTGACGCTTCCCATTGCATTGGCGGATAAAACTTCCATCGTTTTTTGGGCCTACAATACTTGTTTCAAGATTGCTACGGTCACACTCCTTTTAAATTGGTTTATGGTCGAAGCTCTCATGCCATTTGAATACATCCTTCCAACACTCCGTTTTCAATTGGCTACTGCTCATAACCCACCAGCTGCTCTCAAAGAACGGGTCTATCAATTAGAACAGTTGGATGAACTTCGAAGGGATGCTTATATTCGTGTTCTTCATGGACAACAGTTGCAAAAATCTTTACATGACAAACGTTTGAAGACAAAAACATTCAAAGAAGGAGATTTGGTTCTTCTTTATGATTCCGTGTACAAAAAATTTTCCTGTAAACTCAAGTTTCGTTGGTTTGGCCCTTATCATATTGTTCAAGTGGTTAGACCAAGTGTCTTCCAACTAGCCGAAGTTAGATGGCACTCCATTACCTACATTGGTTAATGGTTTTCGCCTCAAAGCATTTCATCACACGTAAAGTGAACATCAACACACCGAGACAGCTTCAAGAATCAAACACCACGTAAAGTGACTAGAAAGGCGGTAGATTATATTATAGTGGAGATTTTTTTACAAAATGTGGGCGCAGCCCCGTTTATTTCCGCTCGGGCACCGCCCTATATACAAATACGCTCGTGAGCCCTATCTACTAAGTCCTAAGAGGAAAAACCCTCTACTCCGGTTTGGAGCCGAGGTGATGGGAGGAGGAGATGGTAGAGGTTCCGCCAGTGGTCCCAAGCCGGAAGGTGCAGAACCACCTCCATCCCGTTGGTCGAGGGTTGGGATGTTCAGCCATCCCGCACACCGGCCGCCCATGCTAATGCCACGGTTGTGGCAAATAGAGATCCGCATAATTCATCTTACAAGTGATCCACTCGACAGCGGTTGGTGGGCATAGTGCGCTTTTCGCTCAAACCAAAGAAGCCAGCCCATGCTCAGCGCCATCGGATGTTCGCTTCACTCCCGTTCGCCTTATATAGCCAACCGAGGAACCGTTAGTCGACGTGGACCAATCAGAAATTTGCCAACGTGTTTGCAATGCAAGGCTCCTTCTAACTTGAGAATCTTTTCTCCCCGCCGCATATTTAGCCGTGGTACCTTCGACACATTCCTTTTAATGATATCCCACTTCGAAAGCTTGCCGATTCAATGCCCTTCCTTCTTTTTTCACGCCCGTCGAACATTAATATGTGTCCTTTGGCCACCTGTCACATCCCATCATTCTCTCACGCCCTAATCTCCACCGTTCATTGCTTTCCCTTATGTTTTCGGGGACTTAGCCAAATTTTTGCCTCTCAACTCGCCTCCTTGGCATCTTTTCGACACTGCACCATCAAGCGGTTCGCCTTTTATCTTATGCCCCCTTCGCCCACCCCGCCGCCCTAAAACCTTTTTAGTTCCTCAAGGCTTTCGTCCTCCGTGACTTGGCTTTCGTCCTCCGCCTTTGAATCACTCTTTAATTTTGCACAATCGTTACCATGGCTGCACCAAAGTTTTCCACTCTTCAAGCTACCGCTCCCAAAGATCCGGGCTCTTTTTTGCATCTCAGATCCTTCTTGGCGCCCACTTTCCGCGGAAGCCCTTGTTGGCTCCAAGAAAGAAGAAGCCGAAACGACACCAGCTTTTTACTTAATTCTCTCAAATGGAACTTCCGCTCCAAATCCTGCCCAGCAGCAGCTTCATCGCCAATATTGTTAACAGCCAAGGTTACACCCAATGCGGGTCGATGGCACCACTATTTCATTGACTCAACATTTGATTTCTGAGGTATTTCATATTCCCTTGCACACTCCTTGTGTATCATGGTCTGCTATACAGGATCTTGATGTCACCAAGTTTGGTGCACCTGCTTATCATGCCAATGTCCATCGTCTAACCAATATCGACAAGCTTCACGAGACCTTTGTTAAATTTCTGTGGCGAAAATTCCTTGGGTATTCTATCAAGAACACCCATATCAATAAGCCTTTCTATAACCTGGTCCTTACTGCTACACACTCCAAACACCACATAGATTGGCCCCAAATGATGTTCTATCGTCTTCTCCAAGAAATGGACCGCCTTCGGGGTACCACTTCCATTTCTGAAGTTTCTGTGGGAGGGCACTTTCAAGCCCTCATCCGTCATTACTTCCCTCCCACACCACCAAATTCTCATACTTCCACTCAGCGCTCCCTTCCACTCAATCACCAAGTTGGCACATCACGGCCGTCTTCTCCTGGTCATGACCACAGTCACACTCATGTCACTGTCTCTTCCTCAGCTACACCATCCACTTCACACCATTTTTCCCAGACCTCCCAAACCAGGCAACAGCCAATTCCACCACCACAACACCCTCGTCAGTTGTTGTATCAGTATCAGCAGGAAGCTCAAGCTGCTGCTCTTAAGTTACAAGAATGCCAAGACGCTCTTATGAGCGGGGTTCACCGGGCACTCGAGGCCTCTGATGCGGTACACCAAGACCTTCAAGCTGCAACTGCCCAAGTTGCAACTTTGGAGGCCACACTTCAAGACAAGCATGAAGCTCTCTTACAGGCTCATGCAGATCTCAAGAGTACACAAGCTCAAGTCAGCCAACTCGCAGATCAGCAGGCTCAGCTCCAGTCCGAAATTCAGACTTTATTGGAGCACAATAAGTCCAAAGCCGCTCTCCTGAGTACTAAGGACGAAGATATTGCTAAACTCAATGCCTTGTACTCGGAACTGTGTGAAAATTTCAGCACTCAAGTTCAAAATCTTTCAGCCCGGGACGCTCAAGTCGCCTCCTTGACGGCTCAGCTTTCTACACAGACCTCTCAGCTCACCTCTCTTCAAGATCAGCTTACAGAGGTGCAGAAACAGAAGATCCTCGATGACGCGGAGATTGCCGTGCTTCGTCTCAATACACCAGGGAAATCTTCCTCCCAGGTCCACACTTCTGAACGGGTCCGCGGACGGGCCACGCTGCTACGAAAAAAAGACAATCGATCCGCGGATCTTGAACAAATACCGCAAAGCAAGCTATTCAGTCGGCCGATGAGGCTCAAGGAAAACTTGACGCTTCGCACCGGCCATTCTTCATCGAATACCTGTTGACTTCAGGTCCCCTCCCGCTATCACGATTATGTGGTTGCTCGACGCCACCTCTTCCTTTCGGCGGCATGCGCGCAGATGGACCTGTGGATATCCCATCGAAAGCAAGGCGGTGATTTTCTTCGATTTGGCCGTAACTCTCCATTGAAGACAAAGGGTTGCGCCGTGCCCTTGTGGTCTTTGATCTCATACCTTAATCGCGGCCGATCCGCACTTTATCACCTTCAGAGTGGTTCAGCCCATGGCTTACATCTTTCATGATTTCTATCCGGGTGATACACAGTGAACACTTTGGAAATGGGCCACGCCAGCCTTTTCCAGGTGACCCCACGTGCAATGGGTGCTTCAGATAACAATCCATATCTTGCGGATCCCCGCCGCACTCCAAACTCTTCATCGAGTACATGCCCGAGCTTGCCAATCATTTATCTCTCCGCAAGCGGAAGCGCCGCGAACAAATCGAAGTATCTAGGACATCCCGAGGATCTTCCCTATGCCCAAATTTATATGCAAAGATCTCGCAGGTTACAATCGGCTACACGCCTCTTGATAGCAAGACGGTCCCCACTGGATGGGATAGCCCTCCCGCCAACTCTCGCTCTCCGCTTCTCTTTGGGATCGCTGGTGTCGTGCACTTGATCCGGATCTTGTCGGCCAATTCGTGGAGATCAAGCCAAGCCCCACACCCACGGGCATGGTTCCTTCTCCCTATGCTTCCCTCGGGTGTACCTCCACGCCCCCGTGTTCCCGACTTTCGATTGGCGCCTTCCTTTTTGGACCAAGGTCATGGATGGTCATGCCGGCTGGACACCACCTGGGGATCTCGACGGATCTCGGTGGGATCCACGCTTTGTTCGGCCGCCACATTGGGAAGAAGGTGCTACTCGACAACACCACCAATTGGATCTACATTGCTAATGAGCGTGGTTGGCTTGTACCGTGGATGCGCTTACATGGTCTCAACACCTTCTTGCAAAACGCCTCCACCTCACCGATCCTTTCCGTCCATCTTCAAGCGGTGATTTTGCGCTGCCCTCAAATGCATTTTGCTGAGCTCCTTAAATCGGCAGCGCCCCATTTTTCATCGCAATCCTAATATGCCACAAGTGCCTTTGGCCTTCGTGACTGTCTCCTCATGGAATGTCAAGACATTTCTTGACGCCACGCCGCACTTGAAGACATGGTGCGCCTCGTTTTCTTATTGATGCTGATCCCGCCCTTGGCCAAAACACACCTCAAGCTCTTCAATCACGCCAAGATCTCATCAGCCAGTACCATAATGGTGCCCGCCTCACTCCCGTGAGGATCTTTCTGCATCGTGATGGCTTCCCCCCTCAAACGCTTCCTCCTTTTCTTCACTCGAGTGTCGTTTGGTGGGGAGTGTTAGTCACCGTGCCTCCCGGTACAGGGACTATTCATGCATACGCCGAGACCAGGTCAAGCTCAAAGATCCTCGGTCAACCACGTCAGACATCCAAGCCTCCGCTAGAAGACTAAGCAGTGCCACGCGGTCAAAGCCTTTGGTCATCAACAAGAGGCGCCGCTCGGACAAGTGATGACCCGTCCCGCCGCCCGCGTCGGCGTCAAGATTTTTAGGCACTTCAAGAGGCACCGCCAACATTCCTCAGAATCAGGCCTCCTTCCGTGAGTCGGCACCGAGATCGCTTAGAGTGTCTATATTGGGCCCAAGGCCATTGTACTATATATATGAGTAGAGTTAGCTCATAAGTTTTAGATGAGTTTTGAGTCTTGTCTCTCTTGATCTCCTCTCTATTTCGAGAGCTCATGTATGTTCATCATTGATATCAAGGAAGCTTATCATTTTCCTCTCATTGTTCTCTTTTGTTCTGTTTTCTTCTTCTTGTTTTTCTCTTGCAAATCCCGCGTGACATAGTCCCCCGGATTCTCCTGTTAGATCCAAGGGTCCTCACAGAGGGCTGTCTTGCAGGAGTTCCCGAACCCAGACCCCAAACAATTATCTTAATGTTTGTTTTGCAGGTTAGGACAATGGTCGTTGGCCAAAAAGCTTGCCAATGGGGGTTCACTTTCTCTGATCCTTAGCTGCTTAGTAATGTATAGTTCTTTTGCAATCAAATGTTTATTCAAGTATTTGATGTAACCATTCAGATTCAATATAGCTATCACCATTTATGTTATGTATTGGTTAGTGGTGTTGCCAGTAAGGTAAGTTTAGATCACATTGGCAATTATTCTGTGCATCATTGAGGAGCATCGACTCGCACTCATAAACTACACCATTGAAGTGAAATTGTCACCAGAAGGTTGTCTGAACCCCCTTCAATTTGCTGGCTAATTGTGGTGTGTAGGGATGAGATTTGATCAATTTGGTATCAGATCTAAATTAAGCAGCTTGTAGGGCACATCCAGATATAATAAAAAATCATGTTTTGGCCTTGGGATCACAGATTTATAGACATTTCTTCCTTATGTTCACCATTTATGGGGCACCCACCTTAGCTCTGTTTCCAAAAGGAGGCCTTTAATCTAGGCTCGATCTAGGGTGTTTCGATAAAAGTCTAGAATGGTCCATTCCTTATCCTTACGCTAAAGATTGTTTGCAGAGAAGATCTAAAAGGTACAAATCACTTCTAGCCAAATATTTGAGTGGATTGTAAAGGGAGAAGCACCGCTTGCAACCAAGTGTGTTTCCCCCTGATGTTATTGAGCCACATGTCTTGTATGGCGTCTATAAAGGTTTTGGGCAACCCATACAAGAAACTCACCTCCTTATCGTGACTGTGAAAGCCCCTGAGCACTCCCAATTCGTGGCTCAAATGTTGTATGGCTTCAATTGGCGATAAAATTCTTGCTCGATTGCCAGAGCTCAATTCAATTCTCCCTCTGTCGCTATGGCTTCGAACACATTATATTCCAAATGGAGCTCTATAGCACTAGGCATCAATATCTGGCATTAGAGAATATGGGAACTATGTTTTATCAGCAGTTACCAAGAGAGTGTGTGCCCTTATGAGGAAGAAGAATGTGATGTTCCTACATCACATACGATGGCACGCCGCACATGTCATAACGGCCACACCTTTGAAAGGACCGCCATCTGACTCGAACCTGGGATGATCAGGTAGGCGGGAGTGTTCATTTTGTCCCCATCCCCCCTCTAAGGTAACTATAACAACATATTTGTTTGTTCTTCTCTTTATTGGCCTTTACCCATTTTTCTTGCAATAATCTTCTCAAACCTCAGTCTAACATTGACCATTGGATCTCATGTCTGTTACTACATGTCATTAGTTCCTTTACTTGACCAATTTTGCTTGCATGCATTTTGTTTACCACCTTGGCATATTTTGAGCCTAGGTGGCATGTTTGAGCCACCTTGCATGTTTGAGACACCTTAGCATGTTGGAGCCTAAGTGGCATTTTGGAGCCTAAGTGGCAATAATCTTCTCAAACCTTAGTCTAACATTGACCCATGTCTGTTACTACATGCCATTAGTTCCTTTACTTGACCAATTTTGCTTGCATGCATTTTCTTTACCACCTTGGCATATTTGAGCCTAGGTGGCATGTCTGAGCCACCTTGGTATGTTTGAGCCACCTTGGCATGTTTGAGACACCTTTTGTCATTTCTTTTTTGCCATACTTTCTTGAATCACGCCTAGAACTACATCAACAAATATGTATCTATTATTTCCTCGATATCTTTCACATTAGATGTTTGTTGTTCTCATACTTAAGGGTCGCCTACCTTTTTTCGCTTGTCGCAACCTCCATCTTTAAGATAAATTTGCTTTTGCATTATACTCAAACAAATCAGATGTCCAGCCCAATAGAAACAAAGAGCAAAAAAGCAAGAGCTGATTTAAAAACAATGGTTCCATGCCAATCAAATAAAAAGCCAAATAAAAAGCAAAGAAGTAATACTTGATTTCTAAGGTTTTTGGTAATCAAGCCTTTTAGAATATGAAATCTTGCCCTAATATTTTACATCCTAACCTTAAATCTATGTTTTTTTTTATAATAACCCATTGAATTGTTTTAGGATTGGTCTATGGCCTTTAAAAGCTCCAAGAACATCCGGATTCAAGCTCGATTAAGGGAGCTTTTGGTTTGATATTTTGATGGAAAATCTAAGAGTTTGATATTTTAATGGAAAATCCAAGAGGAAGCAAAGTGATAGCTTTGAAAGATCCATTTGATATTACGCCACATGTTCATGCACGAAAAAAAAAGAAGATGCGGGCACAACTTTGCCATATGCAAGTATTGTTAGTTTGGCTAACGAATTAATAGTGCAAATGGATGCTATACAATCAATTCAACCTATTGATATTGCAATTTTACTGATATTGCATTTTTCTAAAGAATGCATGACACCCATTTCTTGGCAAATGATGTTATAATAATTGCCACAAAAACACAAAGACATAGTTGCTAGTTGTACCTAGTCTACTTACATCAGTTAGTAGTACTAAGAATTGACTAGTCTACTCATAGCAAGTTAGGAGTAGTGTATGCTGATAAAGTAAAAAATGTGAAAGTCAAACACCTAACCTCTATATAAACATGAACCCCGATCATGCTATGGCTAAAGCTTGTATTATGGCTTTTGGCCATTGATTGCAAAGACATGTGGGAGCATATTCCTTCCCCATAAATCCAGAGCCTCCAAACCGAAGCCTTTTTGCAGTGTCAAACTCGCGGCTCGCTGGACCCGACTATGAGGGGGACATTATTAAAGCAAAGACCATTACATAAAACAGTATTTTCACTGTAATACAGTACAGTAGGAAAACAAGAAGGCCAATTATTGCATGGCAATACTCTATGAGCAAAGAACATGAACACCATGATGGAATGACTAGAGCTTGGGGAATCGAACCCCAGATAAATCCAATGCCCATGCCTTACCTGCATGCCACATTCGGACTATGCATAGGAGCCATCGAACGCATGCCATTCACTACGACTCCAAGCTCCAGTTGCCAATGGCATGGATTCGATGATCCTATGCGTGGTTTTTTTTTTCGTTTTTTGGAAGCCAACAAAGACGATTAGTTAGTGAGCTTGGGGAATTGAACCGCAACGCAATGCCAATGCTCATCCGAGCATAAGGGAGATCCCGGTGTAGGGGGTCTCCCTTATGCCCAGGGGCCAAAGCCCTCTTGAAGCCCTACGATGTTAGTAAGGAAATGAAATGGACAAAGCATGTGCAAGACATAGCATAAAGCAGCAAAACATCACATATTCATCACAGGCTCAGAGAATGTACATGTGGCATGGAGCCCACGATATGAAACCGCACAAACAAGAACATTTCAAACACAATGGAAAACAACAACGCTTAGTTCATGGGCTGTCCAGATGTAGCTCCCCCGACACAAAGATCAAGTCGGGCCGGATTTTCTCAAGGCCAACAAGCACCGCCAAGCTCATGTGAGACCTCAAAGCCCGCATTCAGATAACGGAGCACCAAGTTGCTCCTGTGCAACACCGACATAGCGGAATCGACCGCCACATAAAAGCCACCACCGCCTCCCCGAGGATCCTAAGAGAAGCAAATTTATTCGATGAGGGGTCCAAAATGCTAGACCCTAGCAATTTGTTATTAGTGTACATGCAAAAAATAAAGGCATTCAATAATTAGAAAACTTACATAAATAAAGAAATAAATAAATAAAAAAAAAAAACAAAAAGACGATTCACATTGAAAAGATCATTGACATTAAAACTATTTACATTGTTAATTAAAAAGAACTATATATTGACATGTAAAAAATGAAAAAAAAAAAAAAAAAAAAAAAATAAAAAAAGGGGCCTGTTTTCAACGACGCCCCTTCTTGTAATAAAAATAGAGGAAGAATGGGCCTCGTCTTTTGAACCACGCCCTTCTTCCATGGAAAAAAAAAGAAGAGGAAGAAGAAGAGGAAGAGGAAGAAGAAGAAGAAGAAGAAGAAGAAGAAGAAGAAGAAGAAGAAGAAGAAGAAGAAGAAGAAGAAGAAGAAGAAGAAGAAGAAGAAGAAGAAGAAGAAGAAGAAGAAGAAGAAGAAGAAGAAGAAGAAGAAGAAGAAGAAGAAGAAGAAGAAGAAGAAGAAGAAGAAGAAGAAGAAGAAGAAGAAGAAGAAGAAGAAGAGGAGATAGGAAAGAAAGATTGAATAGAATGAGAAAGTGGTGAAGAAGAAGAAGAAGAAAATGAATAGAAGATTGGAAGAACGGAAGATTAGAAGGAAGAAACCAATGATTGGAAGATCATTGGAAGAAGAAGGAGGAGGATTCGATTCATACTAATAAGAGGCGAAATGGATTGAAGAAAAACAAGGATGGAAAGAAGAGGAGGATAGAAATGGGATGGATTGAAAACAAACAAGAAAAAACAAGAAGCCCTAAATCTATCAAACAACAAGCCTAATTCAAAAATAGAGTTGATTGATCCATTGAAATACCTTTGGATGCTTGCTTGAAGCTTGGAAAGGACCGCAAGGATGATCCGCGCCAAAAATCGCCACGAAAAACGCTCCTCCAGCCGCTTAGAACCAAAAAAACTAGGCGGCGGAAAAGCCGGCTCTGTTTTCTGATAAAAAGTTACAGACGTCGTTCAACGACGTCGTGACGTCGTTAAACGACGTCCGTAATAGTCGTTAAACGACGTTTATAACGACGCCAATGTGTATACCGACGTGTCTTTTTTTTTTTTATTAAGTTACCAACTTAGATCTATTTGTTTTATTACTTATGTTTTTTATCTATATTGTGGTGGCACAAGATAGATCCTTCAAAGAAATAAATCACCTTAATATAACATATCCTACTCACCTTGAATTTCGAGTTCGAGATATTCAATTTCGTACACTCCATAATGAGTCCATACGAATGTGACCGCCACGGTATAGTCGTTGACCGACGTCCATAACGACGTCTTTGTGTTAAACGACGTGCCCTTTTTTTTTATTAAGTTATAATTATAAGTTATTATTATAATTATAATTATTATACAAAGAAGGATTGTTACCCAGTGGAGGGTCTGTCATTTATGCAAGAATCTAACTCGTGAAGTCGCTCTTGAACAGATGTTGAAAGTCCCGCTTTGCCTCCACCTCCGCATATTTTTGTGATAGAAAATGTAGAAATCAAACTCAAACTTTTTATCTTTCGAACTAACTTAGATGATTAAAAAACAGCTTTTCACCGATGGATCGGAGCTGCAATATTCGACCGCATAAACAGAGCAGTAGAAAAGAGGCGGGTCAGATTTATGGAATGACGCCAATGTGTATACCGACGTCTTTTTTTTTTTTTTTTATTAAGTTACCAACTTAGATCTATTTGTTTTATTACTTATGTTTTTTATCTATATTGTGGTGGCACAAGATAGACCCTTCACCTTAATATAACATATCCTACTCACCTTGAATTTCGAGTTCGAGATATTCAATTTCGTACACTCCATAATGAGTCCATACGAATGTGACCGCCACGGCAATTAATTTGTTGTCAAGACGGATTTGGACAGCTTAAGCTATACCTATTCTAGAGCCCGCCCTATGCTTTCATTTGACGACGCTTTTGGTTTATAACGACGCGGTTTTTTTAATTAAGTTATTATTATTAGCAATCTTTTTTATAATGACGCCCAGTAATTTTCTTCGTTGAACGACGTTTATAACGATGTTTCGGTTCCAAACGACGTGTCCTTTTTTTTTAAGTTAATATTATTAGCAACTTAGATTTGTTTCATTACTTATGTATTTTATCTATTCTTGTTTATGTATCCACTTAGATTTCTCTCCATCCTTGTTTATCTATCCACTTTAATAAACCAGACTTGTGCACCATTGAGCTTCACTTGCATACTTTCATACTAAATCAAGCTTGCCTACCACTTCGGGCCATGATCAGAGTAACGCAAACATATGGCTCACCAGGTTGCTCTTCTGCATACAATCTACACAAGGCATGCCCAGCTACAGTCCATGCAAAGCTGCAAGAAGAGCTTCTTTGATTTGCCATATTCTCTCGTGCATGATCACATACAACTTCATATATGGCGTAGTCGTTGAACGACGTCTATAACGACGTCTTCGTGTTAAACGACGTGCCCCTTTTTTTATTAAGTTATAATTATAAGTTATTATTATAATTATAATTATTATTATTATACAAAGAAGGATTGTTACCCGCTGGAGGGTCGTCATTTATGCAAAGAATCTAACTCGTGAAGTCGCTCTTGAACAGATGTTGAAAGTCCCGGTTTGCCTCCACCTCCGCACATTTTTGTGATAGAAAATGTAGAAATCAAACTCAAATTTTTATCTTTCAAATTTTATCTGTCTTAGTCGTTTAACGACGTCTATAACGACGTCTTTGTGTTAAACGACGTGCCCTTTAAACATCTCCTGCAAAAAATCAATTTATTAAACATTTCAAAATCGATTTCTTAAACCAACATCTGCACACCTTTCGTATTGCTGCCAACCCTACATTAAGAACACTTGCAAACCGGGATTCACGACACCATCCCCTCAAGTCCACAATACAATAAAATTTATTAAAATTGAACCCGAAAAGCGGGAGAGAACTATACATAGCCATAAGGGGTAGGAACTCAATACAACAAGCCGTGGAGGCAAATCGCTTTGTTCCGATACTTACCGAGCCCGCAAACCCTTTCAACAATTCCCCGCCACAAGCAAAAGTTAATTATCCTTTCAATATCGATTGAAAAGTTATTTATGTTACTTACGCAATCATGCCCCTGTAAGGTTCTTCGCAGACAACGATTCATAGTTTCACATTTTCGTGATTGTGTTTTGACCCCGCGACAAACCGATATCAAGTAATAATCAGAGCCCATCACCGCTATTGGTAACAATGATAGAGATAACAAGGAATCGTGAGAATGATAGTTGGGGAATTGCATCAAATGGAAATGACAGATGGGGAGGAGGCAACTCGATGCCAATGATTCTTGGGGTATTGCTTCCAATGAAACTCACACATCCGGGGAGCAGATAATAATGGAGCACTAGTTGGCAATGATTACTTATGTATTTTATCTATCCTTCTTTATCTATCCACTTAGATTTCTCTCCATCCTTGTTTATCTATCCACTTTAATAAACCAGACTTGTGCACCATTGAGCTTCACTTGCATACTTTCATACTAAATCAAGCTTGCCAATCACTTCACCATGATCAGAAGTAAAGGTAAAACATATGGCTCACCGTGTTGCTCTTCTCAAGATACAATCTACACAAGGCATGCCCAGCTACAAAGTCCATGCAAAGCTGCAAGAAGAGCTTCTTTGATTTGCCATATTCTCTCGCATGATCACATACAACTTCATATATGGTTGCAGCCTCTTCATAGATTACTGCTAAGGGTTTTGGACACAGCCTTCGTGGTTCAACGACGCCTCACCTTGAATTTCGAAGTTCCCCTGTGGCCTTGGGGAGAGGAAATTTGGGGCAAGCAGCCTCCCGAGGGATTTTAGGGTCCAAGGCCCAAGGCCAACACCCCAACCCCACTTCAAGACACTGTAGCCAAGAAGGTCCCGCCGACCGACAAGGAGAGGGGCCTCAAACGTAAACCCCGTGGGTTGCCGTGCTCTAGAAAGGGTTTACGTTTTGGGGCCGAGTCCTGGTCCTGCTGCACTTGGGACCTGGCCGAGAAGCGGCAGCCGAGAATACGGAGCAAGGGGAACCGACGAGTGGAGTTTGGGCCTTTCCTCCTCCCCGATGTGGCAAGTAGAAGTCGGGGGGCTTTATTAAATGGCAAGACATTCAGAATTCGCAATTAATGCATTGCACCTAAAATAAATTCTGCTTTTTTTGCCGGGGATCCCTAATTCATCTCCAGCACACGGCCCAATTTTCGAATTTTCGGAGAAGGTCTAGGTCAAAGGGTTAAGATTAGAACGGTCGGGCAGCCCGCAGTGTAGCAAACCGAGCTGGCACCCTTCCCCAAGTCAAACGAGGCCGGGACCTTGCAGGGATCCCTCACAAGAGGGGAGAGTCCGACCCCGTGAGGCGGGATCCAAAAGTTCCCCGAGGCAGCCTTCCCGGCAGCGCTAGTTGGGGGCTGCGACGCTTAATGACCACCCTCCCGGAGCCCGGTTCCCCTATCCCACCGCTGGATCCTCCGCTCTGGGCCCTCTTCGGAAGGTCCAAAAGATTCCAGATCGGTCCGAGAACTTGTCAAACCGCTGGGCGCCCCGCCCTAATCGGCCTTGTAGAAACCGCAAGATCTGATTTTTGTCGCTCGCACCGGGATGCTCCGAATGGCAAATAGACCCCCGCCAAATCGTCCGAATGGCATAAATTACCCTAGGGAGCAAGTTACACCTGGCCGGTTTTGCGAAAAGAAGGAAACACTCACGCCCTCCACGACAAGATCCCGCATGCACATCCTAGGCCAATTGACTAATGAAAGTGTGATGGAAGTGAGCTACTTTGATTTTCTTGGAGTTCGGTGGTCTTCGGCCACTTCATTTAACTTGGTCCCTGTGGCAATGTCGACGCTCGAGTCCATTGGCGAGTCGATCGCGATTCCCGAGAGCTTGAGGTCGCCTCGCCCGGCCCCGTGGCCTTGGGGAGAGGAAATTTGGGGCAAGCAGCCTCCGGAGGGATTTTAGGGTCAAGGCCACGGCGCCAACACCCCAACCCCACTTCAAGACACGGGCGCAAAGGTCCCGCCGAACCGACAAGGAGAGGGCCTCAAAACGTAAACCCCGTGGGTTGCCGTGCTCTAGAAGGGTTTACGCTTTGGGGCCGAGTCCTGGTCTGTTGCACTTGGGACTTGGCCGGAAGAAGCAAAGAGCCGAGAATACGGAGCAAGGGGAACCGACGGAGCGGAGTTTGGGCCTTTCCTCCTCCGATGTGGCAAGTAGAAGTCGGGGGCTTTTTTGCTGGCAAGACACATTCAGAATTCGCAATTAATGCATTGCACCTAAAATAAATTCCGGTTTTTGCCGGATCCCTAATTCATCTCCAAAGACACACGCCCAATTTTCGAATTTTCTGAGAAGGTCTAGGTCAAAGGGTTAAGATAGAACGGGCCGGGCAGCCCGCTGTGGCAACCGAGCTGGCACCCTTCCCCAAGTCAAACGAGGCAGGACCTTGCGGGGATCCCTCACAAGAGGGGAGAGTCCGGACCCCGTGAGGCGGGATCCAAAAGTTCCCGAGGCAGCCCTTCCCCGGCGCCGCCCCCTGGCTGCACGCTAATGACCACCTCCCGAGCCCGGTGCCCCTATCCCACCGCTGGATCCTCCGCTTGGGCCCCTCTTCGGGAAGGTCCAAAAGATTCCAGATCGGTCCCGAGAACTTGTCAAACCGCTGGGCGCCCCGATGTCGGGCCTTTGTAGAAACCGTGACTGCTTTTGTCGCTCGGCACCGGGATGCTCGGAATGGCAAATAGACCCCGCCAAATCGTCCGAATGGCGAAATTACCCTAGGGAGCAAGTTACACCTGGCCGGTTTTGCGAAAAGAAGGAAACACTCACGCCTCCACGACAAGATCCCGCATGCATGCACATCCTAGGCCAATTGACTACGAAAGTGTGATGGAAGTGAGCTACTTTGGCGCTTCTTGGAGTTCGGGTGGTCTTCTGGCCACGGAACTTGGTCCCCTGTGGCAATGTCGACGCTCGAGTCCATTGGCAGAGTCAGATCGCGATTCCCGAGAGCTGAGGTCGCCGGCCGGGCCCCCTGTGGCCTTGGGGAGAGGAAATTTGGGGCAAGCAGCCTCCCGGAGGGATTTTAGGGTCCAAGGCCGGGCGCCAACACCCCAACCCCATCTTCAAGACACGGGCGCAAAGGTCCCTACCGACCGACAAGGAGAGGGCCTCAAACGTAAACCCCGTGGGCTGCCGTGCTCTAGAAGGGTTTACGCTTTGGGGCCGAAGTCCTGGTCTGCTGCACTTGGGACTTGGCCGAAGCAGCAACCGAGAATACGGAGCAAGGGGAACTGACGGAGCGGAGTTTGGGCCTTTCCTCCTCCCGATGTGGCAAGTAGAAGTCGGGGGGCGCTTTTGCAGTGGCAAGACATTCGTAAATTCGCAATTAATGCATTGCACGAAAATAAATTCCGGGTTTTTGCCAGCGGGATCCCTAATTCATCTCCAAAGACACGCCCAATTTTCGGAATTTTCGAGAAGGTCTAGGTCAAAGGGTTAAGATTAGAACGGTCGGGGCAGCCCGTTGCAGGGCAACCGAGCTGGCACCCTTCCCCAAGTCAAACGAGGCCAGGACCTTGCAGGGATCCCTCACAAGAGGGGAGAGTCCGGACCCCAGGAGGCGGGATCCAAAAAAGTTCCCGAGGCAGCCCTTCCCGCAGCGCCCCGGCTGCGACGCTAATGACCACCCTCCCGGAGCCCGGCCCCCTATCCGACCGTTGATCCTCCGCTCAGGCCCTCTTCGAAGGTCCAAAAGATTCCAGATCGGTCCGGAGAACTTGTCAAACCGGGCGCCCCGATGTCGGCCTTGTAGAAACCGCGACTGCTTTGTCGCTCGCACCGGGATGCTCGAATGGCAAATAGACCCCGCCAAATCGTCCTGAATGGCTAAATTACCCTAGGGAGCAAGTTACACCTGGCCGGTTTTGCTTAAAGAAGGAAACACTCACGCCTCCACGACAAGATCCCCCGCATGCACATCCTAGGCCAATTGACTACGAAAGTGTGATGGAAGTGAGCTACTTTGGCGCTTCTTGGAGTTCGGGTGGTCTTCGCCACGAACTTGGTCCCCGTGGCAATGTCGACGCTCGAGTCCATTGGCAGAGTCGATCGCGATTCCCGAGAGCGGAGGTCGCCTGGCCCGGCCCCTGTGGCCTTGGGGAGAGGAAATTTGGGGCAAGCAGCCCCTGAGGGATTTTAGGGTCCACGCCCGCGCCAACACCCCAACCCCACTTCAAGACACGGGCCGCAAGGTCCCGGCCGAACTGGACAAGGAGAGGGGCTCCAAACGAAACCCCGTGGGCTGCCGTGCTCTAGAAGGGTTTACGCTTTGGGGCCGAGTCCCGGTCTGCTGCACTTGGGACTGGCCGAGAAGCAAAAATGGAGAATACGGAGCAAGGGGAACCGACGGAGCGGAGTTTGGACCTTTCCTCCTCCCCGATGTGGCAAGTAGAAGTCTGGGGGGCTTTTGCAAAGGGCAAGACATTCGAATTCGCAATTAATGCATTGCACCTAAAATAAATTCGGTTTTTGCCGGCCGGATCCCTAATTCATCTCCAAAGACACGGCCCAATTTTCGGAATTTTCGGAGAAGGTCTAGGTCAAAGGGTTAGCATTAGAACGGTCGGGCAGCCCGCTGTGGCAACCGAAGCTGGCACCCTTCCCCAAGTCAAACGAGGCGTGACCTTGCGTGGATCCCTCACAAGAGGGGAGAGTCCGACCCCGTGAGGCGGGATCCAAAAGTTCCCCAGGCAGCCCTTCCTCGGCAGCAGCCCCCGGGCTGCACGCTAATGACCACCTCCCCTGAGCCCGGTGCCCCTATCCCGACCGCTGATCCTCCGCTCAGGGCCCCCTTCGAAGGTCCAAAAGATTCCGATCGGTCCGAGAACTTGTCAAACCGCTGGGCGCCCCGATGTCCGGGCCTTTGTAGAAACCGCAAGACTGCTTTTGTCGTTCGCACCGGGATGCTCCGAATGGCAAATAGACCCCAGCCAAATCGTCCGAATGGCTTAAATTACCCTAGGGAGCAAGTTACACACGGCCGGTTTTGGCGTAAAGAAGGAAACACTCACGCCTCCACGACAAGATCCCGCATGCACATCCTAGGCCAATTGACTACGAAAGTGTGATGGAAGTGAGCTACTTTGGCGCTTCTTGGAGTTCGGGTGGTCTTCTCGCCACGGAACTTGGTCCCTGTGGCAATGTCGATGTTCTCGAGTCCATTGGCGAGTCGATCACACCGAGAGCGGAGGTCGCCCGTCCCCGCCCCCGTGGCCTTGGGGAGAGGAAATTTGGGGCAAGCAGCCTCCCCGGAGGGATTTTAGGGTCCAAGGCCTCAAGGCCAACACCCCAACCCCACTTCAAGACACACGGGCAAGGTCCCGCCGACCGACAAGGAGAGGGCCTCCAAACGTGAAAACCCCGTGGGTTGCCGTGCTCTAGAAGGGTTTACGCTTTGGGGCCGAGTCCCCGTCTTCTCGCCACTTGGGAACTTGATCCCTGTGGCAATGTCGGCATTCTCGAGTCCATTGGCAGAGCCAAATCGCGGTTCCGGTGAGGGGAGGTTGCCCGCCCTTCCCTGTGGCCTTGGGAGAGGAAATTCGGGCAAGCAGCCTTCGGGAGGGATTTTAGTGTCCAAGGCCTCAAGGCCAACACCCCAACTCCACTTCAAGACATGGCGCAAAGTCCCTACCGACCGACAAGGAGAGGGCCTCCTCAAACGAAAACCCCCGCGGGTTGCCGTGCTCTAGAAGGGTTTACGCTTTGGGGCCGAAGTCCCGGTCTTCCGCCACGGAACTTGATCCCCTGTGGCAATGTCGGATTCTCGAGTCCATTGGCAGAGCCAAATCACTTGCCCAAAGGTGAGGGAGGTTGCCCGCCCTTCCCCGTGGCCTTGGGGAGAGGAAATTCGGGGCAAGCAGCCTTCCTGAGGGATTTTAGTGTCCCGCCTCAAGGCCAACACCCCAACTCCACTTCAAGACATGGCGCAAAGTCCCTACCGACCGACAAGGAGAGGGCCTCCTCAAACGTGAAAACCCCGTGGGTTGCCGTGCTCTAGAAGGGTTTACGCTTTGGGGCCGAAGTCCCGGTCTTTTGGCCACGGAACTTGGTATCCAGAGCAATGTCAACGTTCTGAGTCCATTGGCAGAGCCAAATCGTGCTTCCGGAGAGGGGAGGTTGCCCGTTCTTCCCCAGGGCCTTACGGAGAGGAAATTTGGGGAAAGCAGCCTCCTGAGGGATTTTTAGGGTCCAAGGCCTCAAGGCCAACACCCCAACTCCACTTCAAGACACGCCGCTAGGTCCTACCGACCGACAAGGAGAGGGCCTCCAAACGAAACCCCGTGGAGTTGCCGTGCTCTAGAAGGGTTTACGAACTTTTTTGGGGCCGAAGTCCTAGTCCGCTGCGCTTTGAACGGGGCGAAGCCGCGCCGAGAACGCATAGCAAGGGGAACTGACGGAACGGAGTTTGGACCTGTCCTCCTCCCGATGTGGCAATTAGAAGTCGGGGGGCGCTTTTGCAGTGGCAACACACGATTAAATTCATAATTAATGCATTGCACGAAAATAAATTCTGATTTTTGCCACCTGGATCCCTAATTCATCTCCAAAGACACGGCCCAATTTTCGGAATTTTTGGAGAAGGTCTAGGTCAAAGGGTTAGCATTAGAACTGTCGGGGCAGCCCGCTATGCAGGCAACCGAGCTGATTTGGAAGATTTGGAAGATGCAGCTTGACTTCAAGCCACAAAGAAACATAAATTTAGTGGTCGCTTCTATCGGCCAAAGTTGGAGAAAAATCCAAGCGGACCGGCCCATCACAAACTTCTAAGAATGTGCATTTGAAAGATTTAGAACATGGAAGTGTCCCATTTGTAAGAGCTACTGTGGAGAGTCCAAACCACAAATAATCTCGTAAGTTGGTTCTACCAAATCCAAGTCGAAATGTCGCAGTAAAACCTCAGTTCAAATGGCAAATCGAATCAAGAAGGCGATATCCAATAGAAGAATGCAAAATATCTTCAAGAATCCTTCAGATCATGTTCATGCATATGTATCAATGCTAGATTGTACCCAAGAGAAAATATAACAATGTACAAAACATAGGTTTATTGAACAAAAGATCACTTGAACAATTCAAAGATACTCCTCCCCGAGCTTGGCTTATAGTTTCTATCGCGGAAGTCCTCCACTTGTCCATCCCCTTTGAACCATAGCTCCATGTCAGTATGTCCCGCATCAGCCATGCACATGTCGACGCTTAGTATCATGTTAATGTTGTTTTTCCCCGTGGTGCTTCCAAACCCTGACCATCTTTTCAAGAAGCACCCTCATCATGCTAGGCAGCTCACTGGTTCCTAGCAATTTGGTCAGTGCCTTCTCACCAATCACATACTTCTTTAACACTTTCATCCGATGGATCGTTGTTTCATAGTCCTCATCTTCGAGTGGAGGAGGGGGTTCACTTTGAGGATTCCCTTCCTTCTCATGCCCCTCGACGGCTCCTACACCAAGCTATAGATTAGAAAATAGATAAAATACAATAAAGTGTATAAACTACATGAGTGTAGCCTTACTTGTGAAGACAGTTCCATATCTCTCTCGCTCTTGAATCCTCATCTCCTCCTCGACCGGGTTCAAGCGCCAAGCATACCTTCCATGGCCATGTATCCCAAAAGCAATAAAGAAAAAACTCTCACAATAACTGCAATGAAAAACTAGGATCCGAGGATCGTTCGCAATACTCAAATCATAAAAGAAATGGGAAAAATGAAAGCCGGCCGATGACTTTTAAAGAACAGAGACGTCGTTTAAAGACGTATAGACGTCGTTCAACGACGTTTAAAGGTCGTTTAACGACGTCTATAACGACGTTCTCGGCTATAACGACGTCGTACGAAATTTGTTTTGTTTTCGTATGCTGAGATGCCATATATATTGCCCTATTAGTCCTCCAGCTTCTCCGCCGCCCCGCCCTCGGGGCCTCCTGCGCCCTCCATTTCTTCCTCCTCCTCCTCCTTCGCCGGAGCTCCTCACCTACATCCGCCATGGCCGCTTCCCCGATGCATGCCCGCTTGATGCCGCACTGAGAGGCCGCGGGGCGCCGCTGAGCACCGAACCGCCGCCAAATGGAAAGTGGCTAGAGACTAACCTAACCCAAGAAAGGCCGGAGTTCAAGCAAGCCATGACAAAGCCGCGGATAGGGGCAAGAAAGACCTCGCCAGACATCGGGAGGCCGAACCTTCCCCTCAATACTGTGCTCGAGTGCCCTCAAGAAATGCATGGTGAGCTCGTTGTGCTTGGCCCGTATGCTAGAGGATAGGGGCCTTTGGGAAGGGAAACATTTGCTGAAGCCCTACTTTCAAAAAGTTGCACTGCACCAACGTGGCATGCGGGAAGTGCTCGTATACGAATTCCTTTGGGAAACAGACACACCACGGAGGGCTTGGATTCCATGCTTCGAGGAGGCTTGTTCGGGACGGGTGGAGGAAATCACCGCCGAAAGCACCTTCGAGCTCATGAAAGTGGATCACAATCGATGCTGATATATACCACTAGATGTGCACCGGCATCCACTTTGTTTTGTGTATTTGAATTGTGTATGGGTTTTTATATGAATTTTGTATTTTGAAGGGAATACATATATGATTTTTGTATATGAATCTTGCATTTTGAAGGGAATCTTCACATTTTATGATTAATTAAACATAAAGCGTGTACTCAACCTGTATGTAGAACTACCCCGACGGCTTGCAAGCCATAGGTCTATACTAGGATGCCAATTAACTTGGCATAAATGTCTATGATAACTTCAAGTTGCAATACTAATGTTGCCTAAATTCAAGATGCCAAAGTATTTTCTTATTCATATGTGGGAAGAAAATATAATAATCATAATAAAGTAATGAAGGTTCAATCGATGGTAGTCTTCTATCATGACAATAGTCTCCCCCCAACCCCCAACCTCCCTATTCGACCGCCATCTCTTCTTCACCTTCAAATATGGCGGAGCGAGCCTTACATGGAACTACTTAACCACCACCGATCTTGCAAAGGATCCGAACGAAGGTGACCTACAAAACCTCTATTACATTAGTTCCTTTGTTAATGACATATATAAATTTTATTGCATCCAAGTAAACATATTTGTTCACATTGCTCAACCCTCACGAGTGTGTCTTGACCACGATACCGACGAAGTTGAATCTAGTGAATACAGCCACTCGTGATCTTTATGATCGTGGCATGAGCACCAAGACACACAAGATCAAACCATTCGCATCAAACAACATTGTTTTGAATGCACTACCGACATCAACCTCCATGATAGTCTTTATAGTACCAATCCATTCCAACATTGCCTCGATTGGGTTTGGGTCCGACTACCACCGGCAAACCGTACTAAACTTTGCTGATATACCACAATCATAAGTGCTTTTGCCATGATCCACACTTTGTCGCCGAAAGTGAGCACCGTAAGACCATATTGATGCATATGAATTATACTACAAAGTAAAGGAACAAATGTTCAAAATAACGAACTAAACTCGTGGAATTATATGCTATTAAGTTGCACTTACAAATAGTGACACGCCTTTAGCATATGCAAATTCTTCGCTAGAAACATGTTCGCCACGTTGCCTTGCTATCTCTAGTTGTTCGAGCAGCCATTTATTGTTTATCTCACTTGGCAGGACCCCTAGATGAGCAGGAAGTGGTTGTTTATGCATTCTTTTGTCGATAGCGCCTTCTCTCCTCATCTCTTTATTTTTTCTTCCTCGATTTTTTTATCCATTTCTCCATGGGAGTGGAGTTGTAGATGAGAAACTTATTGACTTTTGCCTGTTCTTCTAGTGTGAACAATTTCTTCGTGGTCTTCCTTCGAACTTCTCCAATTATAGTTGGAGTGTCTTCATCGGTCCATAATCGTGGAGCATTGGGGTGTATATCGCCAAGAACTCGGTGACATAGAATAATGACTCTCGTATAACCAACCCTCGGCCATGCAACCCTCGGGCCTTGCCTTTCTCGACGCACGGGTAAGTCCTTGAGGACCTTCGTAAAGCCGCCTTCTCTATAAAAACATCCATCTAGGATTTGTTGTGCCCGCAAGCTCTACTTCGCCCACTAAATGCACTAGTAAGTGAGTTTGTATGTCCGAAAACTTGTTGGGAATTCTTTCTCTAGCATACAACATGCCTCAACGACCTTAGTTCGCATGTCCGCAATTTCATTTGTCGGTATCTCCTTCCTTGTAATCCATCTACATATCATTTAAGAAAGAAAAAGTTAAGTGAGAGTTCAAAGATCGAAAGTGTTTTCTAAACTGCATTTAACCCGGAAAACTCGATAGGAGACATATTGCATGTAGTGGACCGTCGGGCTAGACGACCCCTCGTAACAATAGGCATAACAAACCGCAACATCTTATGCCAATCATGAGATTTCAACCCGCTTAACTCCCCTTCGTTAGAGAAACAATTACGCAACTAATGCATATATCCCGTCTGAGTCTTTATTGCCTTGATCGCTTTCGAACGGGTTTCATACATTTTCTAGGCACCCATCCAATCCACTTGTGGCCTTATTCCTTCTTCGACATTTAACCATGCTTTAGATTTTGATCCAGCTTCTTGTAGATCTTCTCGCGGTCGATCTGCGGGTCCCACGTCCCGTGACATGCTTCCAAATAGACGCCAAACGTTTTTAAAGATGTGCATGGGATCAAGAAGATGATGGATCTTCAATTCTGTCCAATAGGGTAGAAGGAAGAAGGATGCTTTCCATTTCATTCCTTAACCTTATTTCCTTTCATGCAAGCATCCCACATGTTACCCCAATCTCTCATTGTCAACCTTTTGGGAGGCTCTTCAAGGCAATGTTTTTCTCTTGGACCCACGATCAAGTCGATTTTCCATTGGCGATATCTCTTGAAGTTTGCATAGACATTTTTGTGCAATGCCGCTGGACCGGTAGAGTTCAACTGTTCAAACCCACACAAGTGACATGCCGCATATCCGCATTAATTTGGAGTCCAGAGAGTTCATACAAACCAGGCCAATCGCCGTTGTCCACATTAAGATTGCTCTCAAGGTAAATCTTCGCTCAAAGACGAAGTTCTCTTTGAGACATCGTGAACTTCAATACCTTCACTCCACAATGTCAAAAGCTCATCAATAACTATTTTCAGATATGGATCTAGACTTTCCGGCTTCTTCGGTCCTCGAACTAATAGTACTACCATTAAATGGCTAGTCTTCATGAGTAACCACGGTGGTAAATTATAGTTGATCAACACCATCGCCAAGTTGACCACGCTGGCTGATTGACGCCCATAAGGATTAACACCATCCGCTGCCAACCCTAACCGAGATTTCGCGGGCTCTTCCAAATTCGCCATGTTTCATCAATATGCTTCCATTGCTTGCAGTCACTAACCACGCGGAGTACATTGTCACCGACGATTAGCTGCACACCAACCCATGAGCTTAAGCTAGAGATTCACATCAAAACAATAGCCTTATGCGAGGGATCAATGGAAAGTAGCGAACCACCTTCATCGGGACGGTCTTTCCCTTGGCATCCGTGATTGTACCTAGAGGCACCACATTTAGGCATGTTTCGTGTTCTTGTAGATGTCATCCGGATAATATACCATGCAATCATTTGGACAAGCGTGAATCTTATGGTAGCCTAAACCAAAGAGTCGCCAATATATTTTTATTTCAAAGCGACTTTTGGGCATAGTGTTCCCTTGTGGGAGTATTTTCTCTTGCAATAACCTCGTGTATAAAACAGACCTTTACGTATACATTCAACTACAAATTCAATAAGTCAAGTGATTGCAATTGTACTTTACTCTAACAAAGCCGAATAATCGGCATTGCTCCATTTGAATTTGGCTTGAAGGTTTAATATCAATAAAGATGTCGCCAATCTAGATATGCTTGCACCGGATATAATGCTTTATGCGCCCTCCAATAAACACGTGATCTTCATGACCATCGTTAGGAGTATTTATATCGCCATCTAGGTCGTTGTCGAAGATTGGGCCAAATGCATCTAACATGTCGGCTTATGGGTTCCTCAACTTCCATGAAGTCGCCCATAGGGGCATTGTCATCATCTTCATCATCGATTCCCTGCTCATCTTCATCATTGTACTCTTCATTATGCGTTGTGCCCATGTTTGTACCATACCGCTCAATGTATTCTAATTCTCGCTATCCGCAATGACTTTTTGATGTCGCCAATTCAAGACGCTTTGATGTGGTCTTATATCCACTTGCCTACCCCGCCGACGCCGATTAAACGAAATATATGCGTGATTGATACATACATTGAGAGCCCGTGTTTGTTAAATTTTAAGCATTTAATAACGAATCTAAATATAAAATTTTATGTCATAATCAAAGCATATATTGAAGATATAATACACATTTATCTTCAATATGTGCAATCTCATTCCAAGAGAAGAAGAAGAAGAATTCGAAGAAGAAGAAGAAAAATTGTGCATTTTGACAAAAATTATATGAGTAATTTGAGTACATCATCAAAGGACCTCCGGTATTGGTCTACCGTATTCATATTCAATGAACAATTCATCACCAATACACAAAGTTTTTATAGCATAAACCATGATATATCTCCCGTCAATTTTACGGCTAAAAAAATCTTCTTGGTCTTTGTTTGCCTCGACAAATTCACAATTGGTAGCTTCAGGATTCTCGATAGAGCTATTAATAAAAGCAGCAAGGTTTCCATGCAACCGAGGACTCACCATCAATATATGTGAAGCTTGCGTAGTCACTGGGCTTGGATATTGTTCGTGCATTTGAATTTAGGCCATAGATGAGCATGCGCCACTGATGCTTACTCAATTTATGCCAAGTGTCTGAGTTATATTCAGGACCTACATATGGCATTAAAGGAACGGTCGTATTCATCTTTGACTTTCACACTAGTCATAATATATAATCCTGTGCCAAAGACCGGGACCCGACTATTTTAATCATGTAACGCCTACCCCAATATGTAAATTGCTCCCCATAAATAATTGGCTTGCCTCTAGGCCATGCATTGAATTTCTTACGATCTTTATCTCAGAAGGGTTGGACCAAATGGACTAGTGAAGGTGGAAGATTATTTTCTTCGACATGATCTAGTACATTCCAATTTTGATGAACATTGTCATTCCCTCCAATCTTGGCAACGCCATTGCACCACGAAGTTCTATCACGTAATGGGATACTCTTTGAGGAAGTTGATGGCTTTCTTTTGTAGGGTTTTCTATGAACGCATTCATAGTATCAACATCATCTACTTCCAATGACAACATAACCCCAAAATCTATATCTTTGCTTCGAGCTCACTTCATTCTCAATTTCTTCCTAACAAAATACAAGCAAACTAAGTTAAGACATCGATTCAAGTACATGAGAGTAGTTGATTATCGCTCATAAGATTCGTATTATACCTCGTTGGAATACCCCACATGTGCCCCGAGAGCACTGGATTTGTTCCGCATTCACCATATTTCTCAACATGGTCGAGGACAGTCTTTTCTCATCCGCTTTATTTGTCCTTTGCACATCGAACAATTGCAATATAACCGCCCGCACAAGTACAAAAAAAAAAAAAAAGTAACATCAAGATATAAAGTTAACTAATCATTCAAACATGTTTATGGTACATACATCGGCTGCATTCATTTCATGCACACCACCCCACCTCTAGGAAGACTAGGTCCATCGGGTCTAATTGGACTATTTGTGGCAATTGTTGGGGTAACATTCTTGCGCAAGTCGCCATGTAACTTTCTCAAAGCTTTTTCGCCTCACTTTACGCTCAAATTCCTTCCGACGCTCGGGCCCATGTTGTTTTTCTAGTAAACAATAAAAATATTAATAAAAAACCATGTAATAATATAATAATTATAAATATCCATGTTTTTTTTCATGATTTTATCAAATGTTTATTCTTAAGATTCAGATTCATACAACGCTTATGATATTTAGAAAGCATTTGATTGAAGGGTGCCTCAACCCGATACATCTAGTCCCTTCCATTTGAAATGGAGTCGACCAAGACCTTTATATTCACGCAACCTTTCAAATCTTTTGTAATCTATGAAGATTGAAACTTCGCTCGAGGTGCATAAACCCGATACATTTAGTCTTCTCCATTCGGGATGGAACCGACCAAGTACTTTGATCATGCATCCCTCAAGTTTTTAACATACTTTCAAGATTCAATCTTCTAATCTATTAGCATTTAGAGGTGTTTAACTCTAACACAAAGATTAAAGCGTAGATCTTACCTTATGAAGACCCACGGCGCAAAAAATCCCAAACAAACGAAAGTGAAAATAACAAGTAAATAACCCGAAAGCCGGTTCCCGCCATATATGACGCCGCTTATCGACGCCTCAGGTGACGCCGCTCAACGATGCCAAGCCGACGCCGCCCCGACACCTAGGCATGCCACATCAGCATTGCGCCCGCCCCGATGCCCCCTCATATGCCACGCCGATGATCCCGACGCCGCTTAACGACGCCAATGATCATAACGCCGTTAAACGACTAACCGCGGATTGTTTAACATAACGTAAAACAACATACAATACAAATAACACAAATAAATAAAAATACTGATTGTTCCCATTCATAAAATAAGCTTATACAACGACAACACAAATAGATAAAAAAACTTATTGTTTCCATTCATAAAAAAAAGCTTATACATTACTTATGTCCATCCTGAGGACGTGGATGCTTTGATGCAACCATTTGCATCATTATCCGCACCATTAATGTCGTTTTTTCTTTGTTTGGCTCGGTGGAGCCATTCTACCGCCGCTCCCTCGCATGGAACGCCGGATGTTAGTGCAATCGAAGCTCCTTTTCACTCATCTTTGCCACGATGGTGAAGGGAGGGTTCTCAGCGGGAGAAGCAGGGGGGTTGCTGGAGTTGTCTTCCCTTGGAGGAGGAGGATTACTGCTAGAAGGAACATATCGCGCGAAGGTGGTCTTCAACTGCCGGACCATTATAGCAAGATAGGGAAGCACACTCAAAAAATAAGAATAACAAAGAGCCATCGATGGATCCACTTATAACGTGGATGTAGGGTTAGGGTTAGGGTTAGGGTTTTTATTTGGCAAAAAAAAAAAAAATTCCTTCAGGTGACGCCGCTTAACGACGTTGAGGTCGACGCGGTCCCCGACACGCAGTGTGCCAGCTTGGCAAAGACCATGCCACGCAGTGCACGTGACACGCCGGGCCGTTGGCCAACGCCGTTCAACGACGGCAGACGCCGGGCGCTGCCTTGACACGCAGGCTGCCAGCTAGGCAACTGCCCATTTCCACGCATGACGCGGCCACACGTCAGCGCTGTGAAACGTCGTTGAACGACGTCGAAACGACGTTGTCGTCGTTGAACGACGATGTGGTCGATCAACGACGACGTTCCGACGTTCATCGACGACGCCTCGTCGTTGGACGTCGACGATCCCTTGTAGTGCATTTTCTGTGTCCAACGCTTCCATCACTACCTTTTGGGCAGTCAAATCAAGTTCTTTGTGGATCACCAAGCACTCCTTTATTTGATCAACAAGTCCACGCCCACGGGCCGCATTGCTCGTTGGGTCCTTCTTCTCCAAGAATTTGCTCCTTTTGAAATTGTTCATAAGGCAGGCAAATCTCATGTCGTCCCGGATTATCTTTCACGCATCCACACAGATGATCCCTCAACTGGAGTCTCAGATGCCTTTCCTGATGCTCAGCTCTTTTTAGTCACGGCAACACCACATTGGTTCCATGATTTTCAGCAGTACCTCCTCACGTGTGCTCTTCCACCGTAAGATGAGACGCTTCTCTCCCGCCAAGCTTAAAAATCCTGCCGCCATCAATTTCTCCGAGAGGTCCGTGACTACACCATGGTTGCCGGACATCTCTACAAAAAGGGTAAGGACACCATCCTTCGACGCTGTGTTCTACCTCATGAAGTTCCAGACATTGTTCGAGAAGCTCATCAAGGGCTCGGTGGTGGTCATTTTCATGGTGACACCACTCAAGACGCAAAATCCTTCTTGCCGGGTATTATTGGCCCACGCTCTTCAAAGATGCTCACGCCCACGCCCGCACGTGTGACGCTTGCCAGCGGGTGGGACGGCCCACGGCCCGTGACGCTCTTCCCTTGACGCCGGTTGCCACGCCACTTCCCTTCAGCAAATGGGGAATGGATTTTGTGGGACCCATCGATCCTCCCCGCTGCACACCCCGCGCCCGCTACATTCGGGTTCTCACCGACCACGCTACCAAATGGGCGGAAGCTTGCGACTTCCAGACAACACCGCGGCAAGCACGCCCAAGGTTATCTATCAACAAATCATCACGCGATTCGGCCGTCGCCCCACCTGAGCTGGTCGCTGATCGGGTGTTCACTTTATCAATCATACCATCAAGGAGCCGACGGATTATCTCCCCGATACATCATCACAAGAGCACACCTTACTATCCTCAAGGCAATGGGTTGGCGTAAAGCACCAACAAAACTCGTCACCATTCTCAAGAAAATTTGTGACGCTTCCTCGCACGATTATTGGCGCACAAAACTTCCTATCGTTTCTTTGGGCCTACAATACTTGTTTCAAGATTGCTACGGGTCACACTCCTTTTAAATTGGTTTATGGTCAGGAAGCTCTCATGCCATTTGAATACATCCTTCCAACACTCCGTTTTCAATTGGCTACTGCTCATAACCCACCAGCTGCTCTCAAAGAACGGGTCTATCAATTAGAACAGTTGGATGAACTTCGAAGGGATGCTTATATTCGTGTTCTTCATGGACAACAGTTGCAAAAATCTTTACATGACAAACGTTTGAAGACAAAAACATTCAAAGAAGGAGATTTGGTTCTTCTTTATGATTCCAGGTACAAAAATTTTCCGGGTAAACTCAAGTTTCGTTGGCTTGGCCCTTATCATATTGTTCAAGTGGTTAGACCAAGTGTCTTCCAACTAGCTGAGTTAGATGGCACTCCATTACCTACATTGGTTAATGGTTTTCGTCTCAAAGCATTTCATCACACAGAAAGTGAACATCAACACACCGAGACAGTTCAAGAATCAAACACCACAGAAAGTGACTAGAAAGGCGGTAGATTATATTATAGTGGAGATTTTTTTTACAAAATGTGGGCGCAGCCCAGCTATTTCCGCTCTGGGCACTGCCCTATATACAAATACGGGCTCAGAGCCCTATCTACTAAGTCCTAAGAGGAAAAACCCTCTACTCCGGGTTCGGAGCCGAGGTGATGCGGAGGAGATGGTAGAGGTTCTGCTCAGGGTCCCAGCGAAGGTGCAGAACCACCTCCATCCCGTTGGTCAGAGGGTCGGGATGTTCAGCCATCCCGGCACACCAGCCGTCCATGCGAATGCCACGGTTGTGGCAGCGCCAGAGATCCAGACAATTCATCTTACAAGTGATCCACTCCTGACAGTTGGTGGGCATAGTGCAGTTTTCGTTCAAACCAGCAGCAGCCATGCTCAGCGCCATCGGATGTCTTCGCTTCACTCCCGGTTCGTCTTATATAGCCAACCGAGGAACTGTTAGTCGACGTGGACCAATCAGAAATTTGCCAACGTGTTTGCAATGCAAGGCTCCTTCTAACTTGAGAATCTTTTCTCCCGCCGCATATTTAGCCAGGGTACCTTCTGACACATTCCTTTTAATGATATCCCACTTCGAGTTGCCGGCATTCAATGCCCTTCCTTCTTTTCACGCCCGTCGAACATTAATATGTGTCCTTTGGCCACCTGTCACATCCCATCATTCTCTCACGCCTAATCTCCACCGTTCATTGCTTCTCCCTTATGTTTTTCGGGGACTTAGCCAAATTTTTGCCTCTCAACTCGCCTCCTTGGCATCTTTCGACACCTGGCACCATCAACGGTTGCAGCTTCGCCCTTATCAGGCCCCTTCGCCCACCCTTGCGCGCCCTAAAACCTTTTCGTTTCCTCAAGGTATGCCCTCGTCCTCCCGAGACTTGGCTTTTCGCCCTCCGCCTTTGAATCACTCTTTAATTTTGCACAATCGTTACCATGGCTGCACCAAAGTTTTCCACTCTTCAAGCTACCGCTCCCAAAGATCCGGCTCTTTTTGCATCTGTATCCTTCTTGACGCCCACTTTCCGTGAAGCCCTTGTTGGCTCCAGTAAAGAAGTCGCCGAATCGACACCAGCTTTTTTTACGAATTCTCTCAAATGGAACTTCCGGCTCCCAAATCCCCGCCCAGATTGCAGCAAAATAGTTCATCGCCAATATTGTTAACAAAACAAGTAAGGTTACACCATCGCGGGTCGATGGCACCACTATTTCATTGACTCAACATTTGATTTTCGAGGTATTTCATATTCCCTTGCACACTCCTTGTGTATCATGGTCTCGCTATACAGATCTTGATGTCACCAAGTTTGGTGCACCTGCTTATCATGCCAATGTCCATCGTCTAACCAATATCGACAAGCTTCACGAGACCTTTGTTAAATTTCTGTGGCGAAAATTCCTTGGGTATTCTATCAAGAACACCCATATCAATAAGCCTTTCTATAACCTGGTCCTTCATCGCTACACACCCAAACACCACATAGATTGGCCCCAAATGATGTTCTATCGTCTTCTCCAAGAAATGGACCGCCTTCGGGTACCACTTCCATTTCTCGAAGTTTTCGTGGGAGGGCACTTTCAAGCCCTCATCCGCCATTACTTCCCTCCCACACCACCAAATTCTCATACTTCCACTCGGCCGGCCCCTTCCACTCAATCACCAAGTTGGCACATCACGGCCGTCTTCTCCTGGTCATGACCACAGCCACACTCATGTCACTGTCTCTTCCTCAGCTACACCATCCACTTCACACCATTTTTCCCAGACCTCCCAAACCAGGCAACAGCCAATTCCACCACCACAACACCCTCGCGGGGTTGTTGTATCAAGATCGCCAGGAAGCTCAAGGCTGCCGCTCTTAAGTTACAAGAATGCCAAGACGCTCTTATGAGCTGGGTTCACCGGCACTCGAGGCCTCCGATGCGGTACACCAAGACCTTCTGCCGCAATCGCCCAAGTTGCAACTTTGAGGCCACACTTCAAGACAAGCATGAAGCTCTCTTATGTGCTCATGCAGATCTCAAGAGTACACAAGCTCAAGTCAGCCAACTCGCTAGACAGCAGTGCTCAGCCCAGTCAAATTCAGACTTTATTGGAGCACAATAAGTCCAAAGTCAGCTCTCCCGAAAGTACTAAGGGCTAAGATATTGCTAAACTCAATGCCTTGTACTGAACGTGTGAAAATTTCAGCACTCAAGTTCAAAATCTTTCAGCCGGGACGCCAAGTCGCCTCCTTGACGGCTCAGCCTTTCTACACTGCACCTCTCACCACCTCTTCAAGATCGCCTTTACAGAGGTGCAGAAAAATGTAAGATCCTCGATGACGCGGAGATTGCCGCGGTTTCGCCTCAATACACCGTGGAAATCTTCCTCCCGTGTCCACACTTCGAACGGGTCCCGTGACGGGCCACGCCGCTACTAAAAAGACAATCGATCCGCGGATCTTGAACAACAACCGCAGCAAGCTATTCACCGGCCGATGAGGCTCAAGGAAAACTTGACGCCCAGACCGCCATTCTTCATCGAATAATTGCTGACTTCCCAGCCCCTCCCCGCTATCACGATTATGTGGTTGCTCGACGCCACCTCTTCCTTTCGGCGGCATGCAGATGGACCTGTGGATATCCCATCGAGCAAAGGCTGATTTTCTTCGGATTTGGCCGTAACTCTCCATTGAAGACAAAGGGTTATGCCGCGGCCCTTGTGGTCTTTGATCTCATACATCGCGGCTTCATCCGCACTTTATCACCTTCAGAGTGGTTCAGCCCATGGCTTACATCTTTCATGATTTCTATCCGGGTGATACACAGAACACTTTGGAAATGGGCCACGCCAGCCTTTTCCGTGGTGACCCCAATCGCGGCAATGGGTGCTTCAGATAACAATCCATATCTTATGGATCCCCGCCGCACTCCAAACTCTTCATCGAGTACATGCCCGAAGCTTGCCAATCATTTATCTCTCGGGCAAGCGGAAGCGCCGCAACAAATCAGAAGTATCTAGGACATCCCGAGGATCTTCCCTATGCCCAAATTTATATGCAAAGATCTCGCAGGTTACAACCGTTACACGCCTCTTGATAGCAAGACGGTCCCCACCGGGATGGGATAGCCCTCCCGCCAACTCTCGCCTCGCTTTCTTTGGGATCGTTGGTGTCGCACTTGATCCAGATCTTGTCGGGCCAATTCAGTGGAGATCTTTTCGGCCCACGCCCCACGGGCATGGTTCCTTCTCCCTATGCTTCCCTCGGGTGTACCTCCACGCCCCGTGTTCCCCGACTTCCGATTGGCGCCTTCCTTTTTTGGACCAAGGTCATGGATGGTCATGCCGGCCGACACCACCTCAGATCTCGACGGATCTCGGTGGGATCCACGCTTTGTTCGGCCGCCACATTGGGAAGAAGGTGCTACTCGGACAACACCACCAATTGGATCTACATTGCTAATGAGCGTGGTTGGCAAACAGCCCGCGGATGCGCTTACATGGTCTCAACACCTTCTTGCAAAACGCCCACCTCACCTCGATCCCTTCGGCCCATCTTCAAGCAGTGATTTTGCGCTGCCCTCAAATGCATTTCTTTGAGCTCCTTAAATCGGGTACGCCCCATTTTTCACCGCAATCCGAATGCCGCCGCTGCCTTTGGCCTTCGACCTGTCTCCTCATGGAATGTCAAGACATTTCTTCGAGCCCACGCCGCACTTGAAGACATGGTACGCCTCGTTTTTTTATTGATGCTGATCCCCGCCCTTGGCCAAAACACACCTCAAGCTCTTCAATCACGCCAAGATCTCATCAGCCAAGCACCATAATGGTGCCCGTCCTCACCCCCGGAGGATCCTTTCGTGACCGATGGCTTCCCCGCCCCTCAAACGCTTCCTCCTTTTCTTCACTCGAAAGTGTCGATTTTGGTGGGGAGTGTTAGTCCTGTGCCTCCCGGTAAGGACTATTCATGCATACGCCGCACTGTGTCAAGCTCAAAGATCCTCGGTCAACCCACGGGTCGACATCCAAGCCTCCGCAGAAGACTAAGCGGCAAAGCCACCACGATCAAAGCCTTTGGCTGTCAACAAGAGGCGCCGCTCAGACAAGTGACGGCCCGTCACCGCCCGCGTCAGCGTCAGCGTGATTTTAGGCACTTCAAGAGGCACCGCCAACATTCCTGCAAATCAGGCCTCCTTCCAGGAGTCGGCACCGAGATCAGTTAGAGTGTCTATATTGGGCCCAAGGCCATTGTACTATATATATGAGTAGAGTTAGCTCATAAGTTTTTAGATGAGTTTTGAGTCTTGTCTCTCTTCAGTCTCCTCTCTATTTCGAGAGCTCATGTATGTTCATCATTGATATCAAGGAAGCTTATCATTTTCCTCTCATTGTTCTCTTTTGTTCTGTTTTCTTCTTCTTGTTTTTCTCTTGCAAATCCCGCGTGACATAGTCCCCCGGATTCTCCTGTTAGATCCAAGGGTCCTCACAGAGGGCTGTCTTGCAGGAGTTCCCGAACCCAGACCCCAAACAATTATCTTAATGTTTGTTTTGCAGGTTAGGACAATGGTCGTTGGCCAAAAAGCTTGCCAATGGGGGTTCACTTTCTCTGATCCTTAGCTGCTTAGTAATGTATAGTTCTTTTGCAATCAAATGTTTATTCAAGTATTTGATGTAACCATTCAGATTCAATATAGCTATCACCATTTATGTTATGTATTGGTTAGTGGTGTTGCCAGTAAGGTAAGTTTAGATCACATTGGCAATTATTCTGTGCATCATTGAGGAGCATCGACTCGCACTCATAAACTACACCATTGAAGTGAAATTGTCACCAGAAGGTTGTCTGAACCCCCTTCAATTTGCTGGCTAATTGTGGTGTGTAGGGATGAGATTTGATCAATTTGGTATCAGATCTAAATTAAGTGCCTTTGTAGGGCACATCCAGATATAATAAAAAATCATGTTTTGGCCTTGGGATCACAGATTTATAGACATTTCTTCCTTATGTTCACCATTTATGGGGCACCCACCTTAGCTCTGTTTCCAAAAGGAGGCCTTTAATCTAGGCTCGATCTAGGGTGTTTCGATAAAAGTCTAGAATGGTCCATTCCTTATCCTTACGCTAAAGATTGTTTGCAGAGAAGATCTAAAAGGTACAAATCACTTCTAGCCAAATATTTGAGTGGATTGTGCGGGAGAAGCACCGCTTGCAACCAAGTGTGTTTCCCCCTGATGTTATTGAGCCACATGTCTTGTATGGCGTCTATAAAGGTTTTGGGCAACCCATACAAGAAACTCACCTCCTTATCGTGACTGTGAAAGCCCCTGAGCACTCCCAATTCGTGGCTCAAATGTTGTATGGCTTCAATTGGCGATAAAATTCTTGCTCGATTGCCAGAGCTCAATTCAATTCTCCCTCTGTCGCTATGGCTTCGAACACATTATATTCCAAATGGAGCTCTATAGCACTAGGCATCAATATCTGGCATTAGAGAATATGGGAACTATGTTTTATCAGCAGTTACCAAGAGAGTGTGTGCCCTTATGAGGAAGAAGAATGTGATGTTCCTACATCACATACGATGGCACGCCGCACATGTCATAACGGCCACACCTTTGAAAGGACCGCCATCTGACTCGAACCTGGGATGATCAGGTAGGCGGGAGTGTTCATTTTGTCCCCATCCCCCCTCTAAGGTAACTATAACAACATATTTGTTTGTTCTTCTCTTTATTGGCCTTTACCCATTTTTCTTGCAATAATCTTCTCAAACCTCAGTCTAACATTGACCATTGGATCTCATGTCTGTTACTACATGTCATTAGTTCCTTTACTTGACCAATTTTGCTTGCATGCATTTTGTTTACCACCTTGGCATATTTTGAGCCTAGGTGGCATGTTTGAGCCACCTTGCATGTTTGAGACACCTTAGCATGTTGGAGCCTAAGTGGCATTTTGGAGCCTAAGTGGCAATAATCTTCTCAAACCTTAGTCTAACATTGACCCATGTCTGTTACTACATGCCATTAGTTCCTTTACTTGACCAATTTTGCTTGCATGCATTTTCTTTACCACCTTGGCATATTTGAGCCTAGGTGGCATGTCTGAGCCACCTTGGTATGTTTGAGCCACCTTGGCATGTTTGAGACACCTTTTGTCATTTCTTTTTTGCCATACTTTCTTGAATCACAGTCTAGAACTACATCAACAAATATGTATCTATTATTTCCTCGATATCTTTCACATTAGATGTTTGTTGTTCTCATACTTAAGGGTCGCCTACCTCTTTCGTTTGTCGCAACCTCCATCTTTAAGATAAATTTGCTTTGCATTATACTCAAACAAATCAGATGTCCAGGCCCAATAGAAACAAAGAGCAAAAGCAAGAGCTGATTTAAAAACAATGGTTCCATGCCAATCTGCCAAATAAAAAGCAAAGAAGTAATACTTGATTTCGTCCTTCCGAACTAAATCTTGCCCTAATATTTTACATCCTAACCTCTTCAGGCCTTTAAAAGCTCCAGTAACTCGGATTCAAGCTCGATTAAGGGAGCTTTTGGTTTGATATTTTTGATGGAAAATCTAAGAGTTTGATATTTTTAATGGAAAATCCAAGAGGAAGCAGTGATAGCTTTGAAAGATCCATTTGATATTACGCCACATGTTCATGCAGCGTAAAAAAGAAGATGCGGGCACAACTTTGCCATATGCAAGTATTGTTAGTTTGGCTAACGAATTAATAGTGCAAATGGATGCTATACAATCAATTCAACCTATTGATATTGCAATTTTACTGATATTGCATTTTTCTAAAGAATGCATGACACCCATTTCTTGGCAAATGATGTTATAATAATTGCCACAAAAACACAAAGACATAGTTGCTAGTTGTACCTAGTCTACTTACATCAGTTAGTAGTACTAAGAATTGACTAGTCTACTCATAGCAAGTTAGGAGTAGTGTATGCTGATAAAGTAAAAAATGTGAAAGTCAAACACCTAACCTCTATATAAACATGAACCCTGATCATGCGTTATGGCTAAAGCTTGTATTATGGCTTTTTGGCCATTGGATTGCAGCACATGTGGGAGCATATTCCTTCCCCATAAATCCAGAGCGCCCAAACTGAGCCTTTTGCAGGTCAAACTCGTGCCTGTTGACCCGACTATGAGGGGGACATTATTAAAGCAAAGACCATTACATAAAACAGTATTTTCACTGTAATACAGTACAGTAGGAAAACAAGAAGGCCAATTATTGCATGGCAATACTCTATGAGCAAAGAACATGAACACCATGATGGAATGACTAGAGCTTGGGGAATCGAACCCCAGATAAATCCAATGCCCATGCCTTACCTGCATGCCACATTCGGACTATGCATAGGAGCCATCGAACGCATGCCATTCACTACGACTCCAAGCTCCAGTTGCCAATGGCATGGATTCGATGATCCTATGCGTGGTTTTTTTTTTCGTTTTTTGGAAGCCAACAAAGACGATTAGTTAGTGAGCTTGGGGAATTGAACCGCAACGCAATGCCAATGCTCATCCGAGCATAAGGGAGATCCCGGTGTAGGGGGTCTCCCTTATGCCCAGGGGCCAAAGCCCTCTTCAAGCCTACAGATGTTAGTAAGGAAATGAAATGGACAAAGCATGTGCAAGACATAGCATAAAGCAGCAAAACATCACATATTCATCACAGGCTCAGAGAATGTACATGTGGCATGGAGCCACGCATATGAAACTGCACAAACAAGAACATTTCAAACACAATGGAAAACAACAACGCCTAGTTCATGGGCTGTCCAGATGTAGCTCCCCTGATCACAGCATCAAGCTGCTGGATTTCCTGCGTCAACAAGCACCTGGCCAAGCTCATGTGAGACCTCAAAGCCTGCAATTCAGATAACGGAGCACCAAGTTGCTCCCAGGCAACACTGGACATAGCGGAATCGACCGCCACATAAAAGCCAGTCAGCTGCCTCCTGAGGATCCTAAGAGAAGCAGCTATTCGATGAGGGGTCCAAAAATGCTAGACCCTAGCAATTTAGCACGTCCTGGACATACGTGCTGAATATGTGCTGGAGACTTTCATGCCCATCACCCGTTACCCTTCACCACCCTTCATTGTTTTTTCGCTGTGACGCTCCCTGCTAAATATACGGCGCCCAGCCGTACACTCCGCAGGAAATCCCCCATCCGGTCCTTCGACCGCACGGGCCCTCCGTCTATCCCGCACTCTGGGGTAACCCTCGTGCGGGAAGGGGACACGAAGGTGTCTTGCGCGCCCTTCTCCTATGGGCTCCTATCACAGCGGAAGCATAAACAACGTCAGAACTAGCAATAGCAATACATCATGCTACCTCGAAGGGTAGCCCATCCACATATCCATAACTACAAAGAAGATAATCATATGCCATAAAACATGAGAGTTCCTACCCATGGCTCCGACTCATAAGGAGGATGACTGACTGGCTAGGCCTCAAGATAGAGCAAACCGAGTCATAACAATGGCGGGGCTGGCTATAGACAATGGCTAGGGTTGACCACTCCATCCGCCCCTCCTGTGCATACTTTGCAGATAGGCTCGATCAGGCTCTGGCATGACTCTAGCCTTCCGGATACGCAATCCCATGGCATCACCCATCGGGACTACTTCAGGTTGCATCTCCCTGGTCCGTCGAGGCAGGAAGGGTTGCATCTCCCCTTCCCGGGGTCTAGAGGTTCCACGGGCGGCTAGAGAATCGTGGCGACACACGATTCATACCCGACTGAACCCCCCAAAACAAGAGCCAAGCTGATACTTGCAACTCTTGAGAGGCAGGGCGACACCATTGCCCCAGGAGGTGTCGGACCCATGCTCGGCCCACACGAAGTGACCGACCATAAGCCTAGCCCACTATGGGATCCCCCGTAGCCCCCACTCGGCAGGGGTCCTCCCTCCGCATTGCCTCTAGCCCCGTTGTGTAGTGCTGAGTCACATCATAGCCTCCATAGCCCGGTGGTTTCCTATGCACATGCCGCAACTAATAGGAATGTTTGGGGTCTGGGTTCGGGAACTCCTGCAAGACAGCCCTCTGTGAGGACCCTTGGATCTAACAGGAGAATCCGGGGGACTATGTCACGCGGGATTTGCAAGAAAGGAACAAGAAGAAGAAAACAGAACCAAAGAGAGCAATGAGAGGAAAATGATAAGCTTCCTTGATATCAATGATGAACATACATGAGCTCTCGCAATCGAGAGAAGACTGAAGAGAGACAAGACTCAAAACTCATCTAAAAACTCATGTGCTAACTCTACTCATATATATAGTACAATGGCCTTTGGCCCAATATAGACACTCTGACTGATCTCGGTGCCAACTCCTGGAAGGAGGCCTGATTTGCAGGAATATTGGCGGTGCCTCTTGAAGTGCCTAGAATCACGCTGACGCTGACGCGGGCGGTGACGGGCCGTCACTTGTCTGAGCGGCGCCTTTTGTTGATCTGGACGCAGCTTTGACCGCGCGGGTCGCCGCTTGGTCTTTATTTGGGCTTTGACGACCGACCCGCGCCCGCCTGTGGATCCTTAAGCTTGACCTGGTCCGTCGTATGCATGAATAGTCCTGAACCAGGAGGCACAGGACTAACACTCCCCCCCACCAAACGACACTCAGAGTGAAGAAAAGGAGGAAGTGTTTCGGAGGGCGGGAAGCCATCAGTCTGAAAGTGATCCTCACGGGAATGAGGACGGACACCATTATGGTACTGGCCAATGAGATCCTGGCGTGTTTGAAGAGCAGGAGGAGTGTTGAGGCCAAGGGCAGGATCTGCATCAATGAGAAAACGAGATCGCACCATGTCTTCAAGGGCAAAGCATGGGCGCCGGAAGAAACAAAACCGACATTCCATGAGCAAAGTGGCAACTGAGGCGAAGGCACCGACGCCGGCATTTGGATTGCAGCGAAAAAATGGGGACATTTGCCGATTTAAGGAGCTGAGCAAGATGCATTTTAGAGCAGCACAAAAACACGCTTGAAGGTGGATCAAGGATCGGTGAGGTGGCGGCGTGCAAGAAGGTGTCAAGACCATGTAGCGCATCAGCAGGGCGTTGCCAACCACGCTCATTAGCAATATAGATCCAATTCGTGGTGTTATCAAGAGTGGCACCCTCCTCCCAATGGGAGCGGCGAACAAAACGGGGATCCCACCGGAGATCCGTCGAGATCTGAGGTGGAGTCCATCCAGCATGGCCATCCATGACCTTTGTCCAAAAGGGGAGATGCCAATCAGAAGTCAGGAACCGGGGGGGAGGAACACCCAGGGAAGCATAGGGAGAGGGAACCATGCCCGTGGGCGTGGGTTCGAAAGCCTGCTCGAATTCACCGACAAGGGCGGATCAAGAGCTTTACACCAACGATCAGGCAGAAAGAGAGAGTTGAGAGTTGTGAGAGGGCTATCCCGGCTGTGGGGGGACCGTCTTGCTATCCGTAAGAGTACGTAATTGATTGTAACGGCGAGGTGTTGCATATAAATTTGTGCATAGGGAAGATCCCTCGGGATGTCCCGTGATACTTCCTTATTTGTTGCAAGCACTTCGGGCTTGCCGAGAGGTAAATGATGTGCAAGCTCGTGCATGTACTCTTGATGAAGAGCGTGTCCGCGAGCATGATCAGCCAGGTAGGGGTTGTTATCCCCAAGCAACCATTGAAGGGTGGGGTCACCCTGATAGTTCTGTGGTGGCCCATCCCGAAATCTCTCCTGTGTATCACCCAGATAGAAATCATGAAAAATGTAAGCCATGGGCTGAACAACTCTGAAGGTGATGAAATCCGGATCTTCGCAGTGAATGAGATCAAAGACTAAAAGGGCACAGCAGACACCTTTGTCTTCAATAGAGAGTTCTGGCCAAATCCGAAGAAAATCTGCAGTGCGCAGTGGAACATCCACGGGACCATCAGCCCCATGCCACTTCAGAAGAAAGAGGTGGCGGCGGGCAACCACATAATCCAGATAGCAGGAAGGAACTGGGAAATCAACAGGCAGGTTGCTAACGATGGTGATATAGCCGTCCAGTTTGGTCTGAGCCTCATCAGCAGACTGAATAGCGTGCTGTAGCTGTTGTTCGAGGTCACGGATCCTGTGGTCCTTTTCTAACAGAAGGCGTGACTGGTCACGGACCCGTTGCTGAGAAGTGTTAACCTGTGAGGAGGATTGCCCAGGAGCATTGAGTCGAAGCACGGCAATCTCCGCGTCATCAAGAAGCATTAGAGGTAATTTGAGATCTCCTTTTGTCCCCATAAGAATCCTCTAATAGAATGAGTACTCTACATCAAACTGCAATTAATGCAACATTAACAACTTCATTGCTGTCATTTTTTCCCTATAACTTTTGATCTACTCATGAAAATGCTGCAGCGTTTGTTGCATTAGATGCAGAATGAAAAGATCTTTCAAGTGATATATGGTTATGATGTATTTCAATACAAGCCATTGTGTTAACCTTAAAAAATATGGTTTTTTGCTCTTTTCTTATATATTTACATCCCAAAAGATATAACAATGGGTTGTCATTAGAAAGATCTTGAGGAGACGAATCCATTGCCACAAATAGTGTTCGAATCAGAGTTTTTGATCAAAAGTTATAGTAGAAAAATGACACTGCAAAAGTTAGTTAGAACTGCATTAATTACTGTTGCCACATAATACTGGAATAAAATACACTGGAGCTCTTCTCTTATTGGACAGTTTAAAAAGCTGATGTGACTTTTTAAGCATCTCTTAATGGGACAAAATGAGATCTCAAATTACCTCTAATGTTTCTGTTTCTGAACCTCCGTAAGCTGATCTTGGAGGGATGTGAGCTGAGAAGTCTGCATGGAGAGCTGAGCCGTCAAAGAGGCAATTTGAGCGTCACGCTCTGTAAGGTGTTGAACTTGAGTGCTGTAATTGTCACAAAGCTCGGAGTACAAGGCGTCGAGCTTAGCAATATCTTTCTCCTTGTCACTAAGGAGGGTGGCTTTGGACTTGTTTTGCTCCAATAAGTCCTGAATTTCGGATTGAAGCTGAGCCTGTTGATCTGCAAGTAGGCTGGTCTGATCCTGTGCACTTTTGAGATCTATGCGGGCCTGTAAGAGAGCCCCATGCTTTTCTTGAAGTTGGGCTTCCAAAGTTTGAACTTGTGCAGTTGCAGCTTGAAGGTCACGGTGAACCGCATCTGAGGCCGTCAGGGCCGTGTGAACCCCATTCATAAGAGCTTCTTGGGATGCTTGTAACTTTAGAACAGCAGCTTGAGCATCCTGCTGATACTGGTACAACAGCTGACGAGGGTGCTGTGGTGGTGGAGCCGGCTGTTGCCTTGTTTGTGACGTTTGGGACACATGATGAGGACTAGAGTGCTTGGTTTCTGTAGAGGAGGAGGAGAGACGGTGACATCGTGTCTTTGAAGGTTGACATGACCAGAAGAAGAAGGGCGTGAAGTGCCAACTTGGTGAGTCTTAGGAAGGGACTGCTGAGTGGAATTTTGAGAATGAGAGTTTGTGGGAGGAAAGTAATGACAGATGAGGGCTTGAAGATGGCACCTACGAAGTTTCGAGGAGGGAGAAGTGGCAGCCCGAAGGCGGTCTACTTCTTGGAGAAAGGCGGTGGAGAACAACAATTGGGGCCAATCAATGTGGTGTTGGGAGCGATTAGCAGTGATCACCATATTATAGAAAGGCTTATTGATATGGGTGTTCTTGATAGAATACCCAAGGTACTTGGCGCCTACGTAAAACTTAACAAAAATTTCATGGGGCTTGTCAATATTTGTCAGGCGATGCACATTTGCGTGATAGGCAGGGGCACCAAACTCAGTGACATCTAGATCCTGTATGGCAGACCAAGATAAACAAGGGGTCTGCAAAGGGATATGAAATACCTCAGAAATTAGGTGTTGGGTCAGTGAAATGGTGGTGCCATCGACCACTGTAGTGTAGCCATTCGGGCTGTTGACGATGTGAGCGAGGAACTGCTTCAACTGGTCGGGACTTGGAGCCGGAAGGTCCATTTGTGAAAATTCAAAAGCTACGGCGCTCGCGACTTCGATTCGGGCCAACAAGGGCTTCACCGGAAAGTGGGCGTCAAGAAAGATCTTGACTTAAAAAGAGCGGTTCCACAGGAGCAAGAGTTTTGAAGTGTAGGAAATTTTGGAGCAGCCATGGCAAAGAGCTTTAAAAAAACGGTGATGCAAGGGGCGAGAGCGGAGAACGAAGGACTAAGGATGAAGGCGCAGAGAAAAGGTTTAGGGGCAAAAATGGAGGAAGTAAGAGGTATGATGAGGGCGAAGCTGCAACCGTTGATGGTGCCAGGTGTCAAAAGATGCCAAAGAGGGGATTGAGAGGCAAAAATTTGGCTAAGTCCCCAAACAACAAAGGGAGAAGCAATGAACGGTGGAGATGAGGCGTGAGAGAATGATGGGATGTGACAGGTGGCCAAAGGACACACATTAATGTTCGACGGGCGTGAAAAGAAGGAATGGCATTTAATGCTGGCAACGCGAACAGGGATATCATTAAAACGGAGGTGTCAGAAGGTACCATGGCTAGATATGCGGCGGGAGAAAAGATTCTCATTTTAGAAACAGCCTTGCATTGCAACCACGTTGGCGAATTTCTGATTGGTCCACGTTGACAAGGAGTTCCTCGGTTGGCTATATAAGACGAACCGGGAGTGAAGCGAAGACATCCAATGGCGCTCAGCATGGCGGCCTTGGTTTGAGCAGCGCACTATGCCCACTAACCGCTGTCGAGGGAGTGGATTACCTGCAAGATGGATTGTCTGGACCTCTGGCGCTGCCACAATCGTGGCCTGAGAATGGATGGCTGGTGTGTGGGATGGTGAACATCCCGATCCGAAGACCAACGGGATGGAGGTGGTTCTGCACCTTCGCTGGGACCCTGAGCAGAACCTCTACCACCTCCTCCGCATCACCTCTGCTCCGAACCCGGAGTAGAGGGTTTTTCTTCTTAGGTTTGTAGTAGATAGGGCTCTGAGCCCGTTTTTGTATATAGGGCAGTGCCCATAGCATGAAATATTTGGGCATTGCCCACATTTTGTAAAAAATTTCCACCTATAATATAATATGCCGTTTTAGTCACTATCGTTGTGTTTGCGTCTTGAATCAGATCGTTTGTTGATTGTCACTTAACGTGGTATGAAATGTTTTGAGGCGAAAGCCATTAACCCGGGGTAGGTAATGGAGTTCCATCTAACTCAGCCAATTTGGAAAGCTTATTTGGGTTGAACCACTTGAACAATTTGATAAGGGCCAAGCCATCGAAACTTAAGCTTACCCGGAAAATTTTTGTACCGAGAATCATAAAGAAGAACCAAATCTCCTTCCTGGAATGTTTTTGTCTTCAAACGTTTGTCATGTAAAGATTTTTGCAACCGTTGTCCATGAAGAACACGAATATAAGCATCCCTTCGAAGTTCATCCAACTGTTCCAATTGATAAACTCGTTCTTTGAGTGCAGCCGGCGGATTATGGGCAGTAGCCAGTTGAAAACGGAGTGTTGGAAGGATATATTCAAACGGCATGAGAGCTTCTTGACCATAAACCAATTTGAAGGGAGTGTGACCTGTAGCTATTTTGAAACAAGTATTGTAAGCCCAAAAAACAGTAGGAAGCTTGTTTTGCCAGTCAGTGCGAGAAGCGTCACAAATTTTCTTGAGAATTGTGACCAGAGTTTTGTTGGTGCTTTCTGCCAAACCATTGCCTTGAGGATAGTAAGGTGTGCTCTTGTGATGATGTATCAGGAGATAATCCGTCAGCTCCTTGATGGTATGATTGATAAAATGGACACCACGATCACTGACCAGCTCCGTGGGGCAGCCAAATCGCGTGATAATTTGTTGATAGAGGACCTTAGGCGTGCTTGCCGCGGTGTTGTGCGGAAGCGCGCAAGCTTCCGCCCATTTAGTAGCGTAGTCAGTGAGAACCAGAATGTAGCGGGCACGGGTGTGCCGCGCAGGAGGATCGATGGGTCCCACAAAATCCATTCCCCATTTGCTGAAGGGAAGTGGCGTGGCGACCGGTGTCAAGGGAAGAGCCGCCACGGGCGTGGGCGTCCCACACGGCCCGGCAAGCATCACACATCGCGGGCGTGGGCGTGGCGTCTTTGAAGAGCGTGGGCCAAAATACCCGGCTAGAAGGATTTTTGCGTGCGTGGTGTCACCATGAAAATGACCACCACCTAGCCCTTGATGAGCTTCTACCGGACAATATCCGGAACTTCATGAGGTAGAACAACCGTCGAAGGATGGTATCCTTACCCTTTTTGTAAAGATGGCCTGCAACCATGGTGTGTAGTCGCGGACCTCGAGGAGAAATTGATGGCGGCGGGATTGGCGCTTTGGCTGGAGAAGGCGTGGCGTCCTCACGGTGGAAGAGCGCTGTGAGGAGATAATGCGAAAGTCATGAAACCAATGAGGTGTTGCCGTGACGAGAAAAGAGTTGAGCGTCCGGGGAAAGGCGCACGAGACTCCGGTGGAGGGATCATCCGTGTGGATGCGTGAAAGATAATCCGGGGACAACATGAGATTTGCGGCCTTGTGAACAATTTCAAAAGGTGCAAATTCTTGCAGAAGGAGGACAACGAGCAATGCGCGCCCGTGGGCGTGGATTTGTTGATCAAATAAAGAAGTGTCGGTGGTCAACAAAAGAATTTGATCCCGGCGCCCAAAAGATAGTGGCGGAGGCGTTGGACCTTGAAGATTAAACCCAAGGCTTCGCTCTGTGGCGAGTAGTTGCGCCGCCAGAATTGAGTTTCGGGGCGTGACGGTTTTGGTTTGTCGATGCGCGATCATATTCTTGAGAAAGAACAGCTCCAATAGCAAATGCCGAGACATCGACATGAACATGAAAGGGCTTGTCCTATTGAGGAGGAACAAGAACCGGGGCCTGAGTAAGCAAGAGCTTCAACTGTTGGAAAGCAGCATCCGCCTGGGAATTCCAAGCCCAGGTGGATTCATCACCCGTGAGTTTATGAATGGGATCTGCAATGGCTGCGAGTCCAGGAATGAAAGTGGAGTAATAATTGACCTTACCCAAGAAAGAGCGGGTTTCCTTGATATTGGCTGGTGCTTGAGCCTTGAGCACACAGCTGATTTTGGCAGGATCCGTGGTGATACCTGCTTTGCTGACCACATGTCCCCAACGAACACGAAGTGGCATAAAAGGTACATTTCTCGGGATTGAGACTAATTGGGACTCATCACATTTCTGAAAGACGAGTTCCAATTTATCCAAATGGTCAGCCATGGGCGTAGGCGAGAAGTCATCTTGAAAAATTTGCAAGAAGGGATTTTCCTTCATAAAATCATGAAAAACTGAGAGCATGATACGTTGAAACGTGGATGGAGAGTTTGATAATCCAAAAGAAACCACCTTGTAGGCAAAAGTGCCCCACGGGGTGGTGAAGGTAGTCTTGAGTTGATCAGATTCTTTGATTGAGATCGATTGATTGTAGAAAAACCATCCATGAAGGAGTACATCTCATGTCCGAGCAACCTCTTCGAACTGGTGCGTGAAGGAAGTGGAAAATGATCACGCTTTCGTGGCTGATTGAGTTTTCGGTAGTCCACGCAAACGCGGATCTTACCATTGTGTTTGAGTGCAATGGCGATGGGGCTCACCCATTGAGAATGTTTGACCTCATAGATCAAACTGCAGCAAGGAGTTTGTCAATTTCGCCTTGACGCGATCCGCGTAATTGGGGTTGAGCGGGGCTGCCGTTGCTAGACTGGGCGTGCATCGGACTTGGTAGGAATGGTGAGTTCCCCAAGGTTTTGTTGATCCCAGAAGATCTCTGTAGCTCCGGGCAAAAATGTGTTTGAACTTTTGAAGAGCGTGGACGCCCTCAATTACGATAGGGTGTCGGAAGATTGGCAAGAATTCGGACAGGCTGATTGTTGCCTACGCCCACAATCTCGACTTCAGGAGTCTGAATATGGGGATAAACCGTGTCTGGACAATATGAGCGGGGAGGTTGAAGCATAACGGGATGCGTGGCACTGCGTGGTGAAAAGAGAGGTTTTGAGTTTCATCAGCGCAGGTTGCTTCATAACGGCGTGTACATCTGAGGTGGCGGGGAGGAGGTTCAGCATCTGAAAAGTGATCAACACGTTGGATGCGATTGCAAGGAGCCAGGTAAGGGTCAAGCAAAGCGGCCCACGACTGTCCGATCAAGAGTCATTTCTCCCCAAGGATCAGCATATTGGTAGGATGACAGAGGCGCACTTCGCAGTGGAGCCCGAACTTGATAGAGATACGGGCGTCCTCGGAATCGGTGTCGGAGAGAGAGGGTTCAGCATTGTCGACGGAAATGATTTTACCTGTTTCCAAATCCATGGTGGCATTAAGGTGACCATCTGTGATGACTAACTGATCCGTGGCCCAGTAATGGATACTCTTGGCCTGGCGGAGAAAAGGTCTGCCGACCAACATTTCATAATCACCTGGATCTTCTCCAGCCTTCCAAACACCAAATTCCAAGGGGAATCTGAGATCACCAATGTTGATGTGAAGAAGAGGCGTGACGCCTTGAGGTCTCGTGATATGGCCATTGGCCAATTTGATGTCATATGGGGCACGATAGAGTTGTTTGATGCCCATTTGTTTGCGGAGTTTATCCGTGATGAGATTAACGGCGCTACCTCCGTCAATTTGAACATGGTTGACTTGCTGATTGCCCACCGTGGCATGTACCGTGGGTGTAGAGGTAGCAACAGCCCCAACTAAAACAGTCGGGAGTGGTAACTGGTCCTTGAGAGCAGGACAGAGTTTCAAAATCGTTGCAAGACTTAGAGGAATTTTGATTTTTGCCAGCTCCTCTTGGAGTTCCAGAGGCACATGAGAAAAAGGATCTGCGGGATCCCACAGTCTTTGGAGTGCGTGGTAAGGGAAGAAACAACTTCTTTGAGTAGGTCTACCTCGGCGGCCCGATATTTGGATATGGCTGAGGCGTGGAGGTTGAGACATGGAAGGAGCTTCTTATGCGTGTTGAGCTCTAGTGGTGGCATGAACATTAGCCAAGCGGCGGCCTTGGCCCGGTTTTGCATGAGGTTGAGAATGCTTTGACGAACTTTAGGCATGACATGCGGCATGAGTTTCTCAAGTCGGTGCAAAGTGAACCTTTTTTCTTCGTCATGAGGAATTGTGTCATTTGCGCAAAGGCGGGTTCGCGTGCCATTAGGAATAATGGTTAAGGGCCGTGGATACAGTGGTCGGGCGTGAAACCAAACCTACCCAATTTGATGCATTTGGACTGAAGGATTAAGAGCACGAAAAATTTCTTCCCGTGCTTGTTGATCCATTTGAGGTTGATTGGCGGGGAGCTGGTTGATAGCGTGATTGCCGAGGGCCGCGAGGTGGCTTCAGAAGAACCTGGACGGGCCTTGTTTGCCATTAGCAATCTAGAGTTGGTAAGCCGTGAGGCGGACCGATGTGGTCTGATTTGTGCCAGGAAGCTGCACCTGAACTTGTGGAAGTTGAGGACACGCCGTGGTGGTATGATCCCATTCTTGACAGTGATAACACCGAAGCTTTCGAAGGATCAAAGGGAGGGCGTGTGTTGGGTCCCCGTTGTTGTTCCTCATTCTTCGATAGAGTTGATTGGGTTGCGCTGCAGTTGTGGCTGCTGATATGGCGATTGGTGCTGAGGTGTTGTTTGCACTTGATAAACCATCTTGTTGCGGAAAGGTGTAGGATGAGTGCGAGTGCACTCTTCCGTGGCATGATTGCACATGTTGCATCGTTTACAATGAGGCGGGCCATTGGTGGAGTTGCACTCATTCGCCAAGTGGCCACGATATTTGCGATATGGCACGATCCGATGGCAGGGCGCTGGATTGGTGTGTTGAGGTTGAACAGCGATGCGGGGAACCATGCGGGTGGAATGAAAGGGAGCTCTGAAGAGCCATGCCACGGGAGGAAACATTGACCGAAAGTGATTGACAAGATCGATAGCTTTGCTCCAAAGTCTTGGGCGCGGTATTCGGGTCATGAGTCGGATAAATGGAGGAAGTCCTTGGAGAAACCGGACCAAGATCCGGCTCGTGTGGGGTACTCCTTGAGTTTCTTTGGCGAGAATGTGAAGTCGATCTGCAAAATCCCTGGCAGACTCCGTGGGCTCTTGTTGAAGGTCATTGAGTTGTTTGAGATGAAGCTGATCATCATCCGTGGTCCCATAGTGAGAAAGAAAAGCAGTTCTCATTTCGGACCAGTCTTGTTTCCAGTGGCTTTTGTTGGACATGAGCCATTGATGAGGGGAGCCACGCAATGTGGTGGAAAAGATGTGGAATTTCAGTTGAGGTTGCGCATGACCATTCAGGACAGCCAGAGCCTCAAATTCTTCCATGTGGGCCTGAGCACTTTGGTCTAAAGGTTTGCCTTCGTGTTTGCCAAAGGTGGGATAAGTCAGCTTAAGGGTCCGAAAGGTAGAGGTAAAAGTCTTTGGGCTGGACGGGGAACATGATAGTGAGGATATTGAGGTGGAGTTGGAGGGGGTATGGTGCTGGAAAGACCCTGCTGAAGGGGTGGCTGAGGAGGAGGTACTGGAGGTGCCTGATCATTGGGTTTGAGGTCTGTAAGATTGTAAACAGGAAGAGCTGTGGGAAAGGTAGGGAAGGGAAATTCCTGGGGAGGAGCAAAAGAGACATGAGGATATCCCTGTCCACCCGTAGGAGATGATGGTTGTGAAGGCAGAGGCGTATGACCAGAAGACTGATGGATGAAGGCATGTTCTGGGTTATGAAAGTAAGGTTGAGCAGGTTGAGCCGGATAGGGCTCCTGATAGTGATGAGGAGACTGAGGTTGTGAGCAATGTTTGCACGCTTGAGGCGGAGAATTTGGACGAGACATGACACGAGGGGTGGGTGGCGCCGACTGAGCCCGAGACCGAATGTGGCCTCCCTCAATGTCATAAGCAGATCCATACATGTCACGAACAGCTTCCCTTCGATGATGGCGCTCCAAGCGAGACGCCGTCTGGGAAAGGAGTTCTTCTGGCGTGAAGTTTCGGACAGACATGGCGACAGAAGAAAGGAAAATCGAATCAGACCCGGCAGCGGCGACAGTGTTTGGGGTCTGGGTTCGGGAACTCCTGCAAGACAGCCCTCTGTGAGGACCCTTGGATCTAACAGGAGAATCCGGGGGACTATGTCACGCGGGATTTGCAAGAAAGGAACAAGAAGAAGAAAACAGAACCAAAGAGAGCAATGAGAGGAAAATGATAAGCTTCCTTGATATCAATGATGAACATACATGAGCTCTCGCAATCGAGAGAAGACTGAAGAGAGACAAGACTCAAAACTCATCTAAAAACTCATGTGCTAACTCTACTCATATATATAGTACAATGGCCTTTGGCCCAATATAGACACTCTGACTGATCTCGGTGCCAACTCCTGGAAGGAGGCCTGATTTGCAAGAATATTGGCGGTGCCTCTTGAAGTGCCTAGAATCACGCTGGCCCGGCCGACGCTGGTGTGACGGGCCGTCACTTGTCCGGCGGGGCCTTTTGTTGACGGGACGCAGCTTTGGACTGCGTGGAATTACGCTGGTCTTCTATTTGGGCTTTGGACGACCGACCCGTGCACATGCGTGGATCCTTAAGCTTGACCTGGTCCGTCGTATGCATGAATAGTCCTGAACCAGGAGGCACAGGACTAACAAGGAACTAAGGGATCTAGACTAGGAGCATACTACATAATGGCTACTAGGTCTCTACCCCCCTTCCCAATACAAGAGGAGCAAACATGATCAACCAACATCACATAGCATCATAACATGATAATCATCATAAGAACATCTTAACCTAATCATACATATCTAACTTACAGTTAGGGTTCCTTGATTAGGGTTCAAGATGTTGAATACGAGTTCTAGGATGGCTCTACTCTAGATACGAAATACTAACCCATCTGGAGTGCTAACTTCCAGATGGACTACTAAAAACACTACTCCACATACCTGCTCCAGAAGCACTCCCTCCCAATCCTGGCGTCTCCATGATCTTCAAGGTGTTCGAGGTAGCTCCCACTCCTGCTGATGCGCTCACGCCCTGGGGGCTGCCCCGCTATGCTATGCCACAGCAGACGGTTCTCGAAACGGAGTTTCGAGCGCGAAGAAGGTTCCCAGACTGATGGAGCCAGAAAAGAGGCCTAGGGTTAGGGTTTAGGCCTTTATAGGTTAGGGTTCACATGTTATGCCACATGGCTCCAATAGGGTAAGTCCGTGTGGCGGGTGCCCAATAGGTTAAGGCCACGTGGAAAATGGTCTTAACCTAAGGTTGGCTAAGTTATATGAATAACTTAGTCATGCCCCTTAGTGCCACAATCTCTGGTATACAAGGCTATGAAGATAGACTTGTATAGTGACGGACCTGGAAATATACGTATTTATGGCGTATATTTCCCTGGAACGTCACATTCGCCCTGTACCATTTGCAGCGGGAAAGCAAAAGCAAGAATGATCTAGAGCGGTTTGGAGCTCCTAGATTGGAAATTTTTGCAGCCATGTCATCAATCCAAGGGGCTTCAGTTGCATTCAGCGGGAAATTTTTGGATGAATGGCCATATTCTTTTGAGTTTAGTTTTGATTACAAGACAGTGGAGAGCAATGGATTGGGCACGATCTTTCTCTGAGTCTGTTGCTAGAACCGGTTCAGCATATAATTTTAGTGACTTGTTCTCCAATCTTCACCATTACGAAGCTAACTGCAGAATTTAGTGGTGTTTGCTCCAATTTGGCACAATCGATTCTTCATGAGGCAACAAATTCTAACCTTAGGCGTAACCCTAGACCTTCTGATTACGAAATGGTTGATGAAAATAATGGTGTCTTTGGTGATGAACGTGCTCATAATTATGGTCTATAATGAAACTGTCAATTGCAATAACAATTGCAATTGTGATGCTGAAAGGAAGCGGCTTCAAGCCGAAAAGTAGCGGATTTGGAGACACAAAAATAGAGATATTGCACATGCTAACAAAGAGAATCATTCACTAGCCAAGTTAAGCAGTCGAAGAAAGCAAGAATTGACCAAGAAACTAGCTGATTCTGTCAAGGAAGCAGTGGAAGAAATATGTGGAGGCCTTCATCCTGTAGACAAGGCCGAGGTATCTTCTAATGTTGCTAGAAAACTCAATCTTCTTGATGAAAATGCTATTACTGAGTACAAAACAGTAAAAAAAGTTGTGGAAAATTTGAAGAACTCGTTTGAATCACACAAATTTGCAAGGAAGACTGATGTGTTGAGAGCTAGATCCGCTGCTATGGTTTACCTTATAGATCCTAACATCAATTGTTCAGCAATGTCTAGAACTTTTAACTTGAGTAGAAGCATTGTAAGTACGGCAAGAAATAGAAGAGTCTTCGCTGAACAAGGTGAAGGACCATGGTCTATGTTTACAAGAAGAGTTAGGAGTGATAGATTCTCAGATGAGATTAGGAAAGTAGTTGTAGATTATTGGACTGATAATACCAGGGTTTCACCCAACAAGAAGGATGTCTTGAAAATAAGGATTGCACGTAAGCAGAAGGTGCTTCATCCTTTGCATTTCTTGGAAGAGACTCAGGTAATATCTCATTGTTTTAGATCGTAATTATGTTGTTAGCACTTTGTGAATTAGTGATCATTGTATTTTTTTCTTATGCAGGTGGCTTTCTTTCAGCGTTTCAAGAGAGACCATGCTGAGCTTAATATTTGAAGTGCATTTGAAGCATTTGAACCAGCATTCTTAAACAGCATTTGAAGCTTTGAAACCAGAATTTGTGAGGAAGATAAAAGATCGAGAGACATGTTGTTGTGTTCATCACATGAAAACAGATTACATCAGGTTAGCAATTAACAAAATGAGGAATGATTCTAGGATTCATGGTGCATATTGCACATGCAATTGTGTTGTATGTGGCCCCGGGACAAGTTGTTTAGCTAAAAGTAGTACTTACATGTCTACTAGTGAGTTGTGGAGGTCTTTAACTTGTCCTAAGGCTGAAAGTGAGGAATGGTACAAGCATGAATGCCTGCTGCTACAATGTAAGAAGTGCGGCCCTTCAAAACTCCCTGTTTGTCCAAAAGAGAAGAAACAACAATACATGATTGATTGGAAGACATTTGATCAGGTTCCTTGCTAATCCCTAACTTTCTAATTAATTCCTTAGATGCTCTTTTTAATGTTCCATGCTTATTTTATCTTCTTTCTAATTGCAGGTTGTTGACCAAGTTGAACCATTTGATCAGGTACAATGCTAGATTTTGTAATTTGTATTGATTATTTTGTACGTATAGCCTTGATCTTCAAAAAATTGAATTCTAGGGAATGCAAAATGTGGTCAGTTATTGTAGAGTAAGCAGGTTGTAGTAGGTGGAGGTTGGTTACTGCATGTTAGTTAGTGACAGAGGTTTACGTCTTAGGTAATGTTACAACTACATGGATGCTTGAGTTAGGTCATAATCTTCTGAATTACTGTGGCTTATGGTAGGACCATGCCGTGTAACAGAACTAGCATGCATTTTCGTGCTTATATATAGTTTGAACAGGTCTGATATAGGGGCTGGATGTGCATATAGGTCTGATATAGGTTTGTCCATGTTGTAGCCCAATCCTTGATTTGACAGCTGAATGTTTTTGCATGCTATCTTAAATGTAAAATGCTTATGCTGTTTATTGTCTTACTGCAGGCTAATGACCAAGTTCAACAATATGATGATAAGAGGGCTTCAAAAAATAAGAAGAAACCAGTGGTCAAAAACTTGCATACAAGAGTACTAGCACTCTTGCACATCTGTACTCTTGCACATCAAGTTCCGGGTTCTGCTTCAGAGATTTGAACAGAGAGGGACGAGGAGAAGGGTGATGAGGTTGCATAGGCTCCAGAGTCTTGTGGACTAGAATCTGTAGAGAATACCAGTATCTGGTGCTTAGATGATGGAAACCAAAACAATGCATATAACTGAGCACTAACATATACTAAGTAAGTACATTAGCCATCATGCAATAATAGAATTTTTTTATGATAAACAAATCCTTCTTGTAAGGACATGAAAACCCAGGCTATATCCCCACCATTACATTTCTCATCTTACATTGGGCTGCAAAGCAAGCCTTCACAGTCTGCTCCACCCTAAATTTGACATTGCAAGATCTCCCCTAATTTATAAATTGCATGTGTGTGGCATCCATGTGATGCAACCCAGGAGCTATCGTGTAGAACGCATCATATTGCATGGGATGCAGCTGATTAGATTGATTTTGCAAAACAAGCCCTAATAAAACTAGATATGCAGGGATAAACAAACATATGAAACGGATTCAGAGAGCCTTGATCATCATGCTAAACTTGAGCATGCTTTGCCATGGCAAACATTGATTACCATGTAGTGCATATGAAAAACATGTTTTAGACTCCAAAAGGAGAAGCACCAACACAAAGGTAATGGCAACAACCAGCTTCCTTTCCTTGTCCATTTCACTCATGTTGCTTTCTCTGTCCATTTCACATCATATTAGTATATACTGGAATTAAAGTCCATGGGCTGCATATTGGAATCAAAGTCCTTTTACTGATATTGTACCTGGATACATGCCTGCCTACAATGTGACCTACATATAGTTTGTTTTGCGAGATATTTACCTGCAATAAAAAGGACCATCATGCAGTGATGTAGCTTAAGCTCTAGAGTAAATGGGCCTTGGCAAAAGCAAATTGGGCGCATCCAGTCGAGATTGTAGACACTTTGTCTCTTACTGCAAGGTTGCCTGCATTTGCTTTTGCATCTGTGGCAACTCAAAGAGAAGAATATTTTCACATACAGGTCATAACTGGAGTTGCAAACAGAGAATATTCACAGGATAAAAAGGGAGATATGATATTTGGGCCTCTTTCGGAGGTGCGGATCTCTCTTTGACCTCCCTTTGGCGAGAATCCAATATAGGATAGAAAAGAATTCATAGCACTACAAGAAGAAGATTCAGGGCACTGCGTGCAACTAGAAAAGGCCTAAAGGATCAAATAGAAGATACACTGAGGTTTTTTTATCCGCTAAGGCACTCATGAACTCATCATTCTCGCGTCATATCCATCTCTCAATTCACAAGTTATGCTTTAGTATTACATATGACGCAACCTGGATTTTTCAAATGAACAACATAAATCTAGATGGCATAAAAAATGTGGCCAAATGAGATTACATACATAGCATCAAGCATGCAGTCACCTGGCTCTTGAAGAAATAAAGCAATCTTTGCTTTGAATAGTCTCTTAACCAAATTAAACGATCTGTAGCATAACAAGCTGAATCACCATTAGATAGGACATTTATTAATTGTAATTCATTTCATAATAATTGTCACCTGGCTATTGGAAGAAATAAAGCAATCCTTGTTTCAAGAAATCCATTAGCCTGCTTAATCAATATGTTGCACAACTTGCTTAAACAATCTGTTGCATAAAACCTGAAACAAGTTAAATACAGACAACGAAAGTTAATCCAAACATAGGTTTCTAAACATGCAAGATATTGAGGCCATAGCAACATTTACATTGCTTGGTTCTACAAATGCTGGGGTTTCAAATAAGAACACATTGTACGGATAAGACATGCTGCCTATGGAAATCTTAGGCATTCAACTCTCCAGCATTTATGTATTTCAAAATTCTACCTTACCGTAACAAAAACGAAATCTTCATTGCCTCTACAACTTTAATTCAATAGGCTAGGATAGAATGATCAGATAACGGATGCTTGAACTCGAATTCATACTAATTATATATTAGAAAAAATATCCAGATCATGAAGGCGTAGCAAGACTAAACCGATTACAAGAGTACATAGCACCTCAAGAGTTGTCTCAAGAAATCTGTGGTCTTCAAAATCGGAAGAGAAGAATTTCTCCCGCTCTCGAGCCCTTCTGCCCCTTCAAAAAAAGAAAGGAAGGCCGCCCGCCCGTCATGAAAAAAGAAAAAAAAAAGTGCTAAAAAGTGCTGGAATTTCGTTTATTTGATAGGGTCTAGCATTTTTTAACCCTGAGCCTCCGTTCCAACCTGGATGATGCTCGTTAAAAATTCCTCTGCAGTGAACAGCTGCTCCCCCTCAGGAGCATAAACCTCAGGATTTGGATGGGAATCGTCAATCGCAGTGCTTATGAAAGATGGATTTATGCTCATAGCAGGATGACTGGTCTCCCCAGGAGGATTGCCATCGGTCTCCATCCCTATCCTGCAATAACTTGTTACCACTACAAACACATGCTGAAAGAAACCAAAACACGGACAAAAATAAAGCTGTACATACAACAACACAAACAAGAGGTCAGCCAACTGCCATCGTGTGATCCCCAGTGTGGATGGGGATATAATCAACACCATGGTCAGGGATTTCAATATCAGGGCTGAACGATGGATCATGAATCTCCTGGAAATTGCAGTCCATCTCATCGGGCGGGATTGAGTCATCCCAATATCGACGGTGGCCTGACCCATTCAGTTCAACGGGCACATAACTTGCAGGCAGACCAAACAGAATTGTCCTAATATCAGACGGCATACAATGACTGGGATTCAACAAGACCCTTTAAGCGGCACGGACCCTGTGCTTGTTCACATGAGCAGTATAGATGGGATTATCCAACTGGTGCTCAGAGTATATTTCCCGCTTCTCAGCATCCTGCAAATTGTGAACATTAAACTCGGGGTCAATCTGTGCCCACCATAGTAGAATACAAAGTGGGCAGTCTTGTTCAGAAGATTTCTATTATCCAACACATAAAGATTCTTCGTGTCTCCAGCAGGTGGCAGGAGTAATGTAATTTCCCTATATCTTTCATGCAGTATCCTAACATACCCTCGAAACAATGCAATCTGTTATCCTTCAGGGCCTTGCATACTAAGATAACACCTGCTGGCTTAGAAGGCCAATTAAACTCCCTTTTGATAGCATCATTCAAGGCCTTAGGACTCTTGTTACGGGCTCTAAGCATAGCCTGCACATGGAGGTGATCAGCAGAGGATCCCGTCTCCAAGGCAACTGCGCCAGCAAGGCACCTCCTATTGCAGAACGAAGACATGACATCAAAGAAGCTGCGGGGCATGTCCTGGCCAGACAAGGCCAACGTGACAGAGGCATCTATTGCATCCCAGCCCTGTGCAAGATCAGAAATGATATGAGAGGGCATGGCAGAATTCTGGGCCGAATTCTGATACAGACTCTGATTCAATTGGCATAGAAGGCGGCAGACGCCCACTGGCTTTGGCCTTTCTGGCAGCCCTCCTCATAGAAGACATGACAAACAAAGGATGAACAAATGAAAACAGACAAGAAACAGGGCCAAGATGCTAACCTCTGGTCTGTGCAGATCGCTCCACCCTAGCCGCTCACCCAAGCCTCATATACCACAGAACACCCCTCACAGGACATCATATGCAAAAACGGCCCAGCTTGTGCTCGCGACACCTCATGCAACCGGATTAAGATAATCGACATCTGATCCAACCGATAATCTGGCACGAATTAGTATTCTCCTTAGTCAAGGACACCTGCAGCCGCCTCCACGCCCGACCCAATCCAGGTCTCGGTAGGAAACACAGGACCCTACTACCACAGAGCCACGTAGGTTTCCAAAACGCATCCAAGATGCCAGCATCACCAAAATACGTATTTGCATACGAATACCTGGCCTGACCATACAAAATCATATGTAACAAAACTACCATTTTTTATCGGGGCCACATTATAGAGAAAGTACATTACTCCTGCCACCTGCACAATATATCTGAGAGTATGATTGAGAAAGGAAAAGATTTGTACGTAAGATGGGGTGCTGGGGACACGAAGAATCTTTGTGTGTTGGATAATAGAAACCTTCTGAACAAGGCTTCCCACTTTGTGTTCTAACCATGGTGGGCACAGATTGACCCCTAGTTTAACGTTCACAATTTGCAGGATGCTGAGAAGCGGAAAATATACTCTGAGCAGCAGTTGGATAATCCCATCTAATACTGCTCATGTGAACGAGCACAGGGTACGTGCCGCTTGGAGGGTCTTGTTGAATCCCAGTCATTGTATATCGTCTGATGTTAGAACAATTCTGTTTGGTCTCCTGCAGGTTATGTGCCCGTTGAACGGAATGGGCCAGGCCGCCGTCGATGTTGGGATGACTCAATCCCGCCCGATGAGATGGACTGCAATTTCCAGGAGATCCATGATCCATCGTTCAGCCCTGATATTGAAATCCCTAACCATGGTGTTGATTATATCCCCATCCACACCGGGGATCACACGATGGCAGTTGGTTGACCTCTTGTTTGTGTTGTTGCATGTACAGCTTTATTTTTGTCCGTGTTTTGGTTTCTTTCAGCATGTGTTTGTAGTGGTAACAAGTTGTTGCAGGATAGGGATGGAGACCGATGGCAATCCTCCTGGAGAGACCAGTCATCCCACTGTGCACATAGATCCATCTTTCATAAGCACTGCAATTGACGTTTCCTATCCAAATCCTGAGGTTTATGCTCCTGAGGGGGAGCAGTTGTTCACTGCGGAGGAATTTTTAACGAGCATCATCCAGGTTGGAACGAAGGCTCATCGAATAGTTGATTCTCTTAGGATCCCCAGGCTTTGAGGTCTCATATGAGCTTGGCCAGGTGCTTGTTGACGCAGGAAATCCAGCAGCTTGATGCTGTGATCAGGGGGGCCACATCTGGACAGCCCATGAACTAGGCGGCATTGTTTTCCATTGTGTTTGAAATGTTCTTAGGCGGCATTGTTTTCCATTGTGTTTGAAATGTTCTTGTTTGTGCAGTTTCATCTGCGTGGCTCCATGCCACCTGTACATTCTCTAAGCCTGCGATGAATATGTGATGTTTTGTTGCTTCATGCTATGTCTTGTACATGCTTTGTCCATTCCATTTCCTTACTAACATCTGTAGGCTTGAAGAAGGCTTTGGCCCCTGGGCATAAGGGAGACCCCTACACCGGGATCTCCCTTATGCTCGAATGAGCATTGGCATTGCGTTGTTGGCTTCCAGGAAACGAACAAAAAACCACACATAGGATCATCGAATGCATGCCATTGACAACTGGAGCTTGGAGTCGTAATGAATGGCATGTGGTCGATGGCTCCTATGCATGGTCCGAACGTGGCACGCAGGTAAGGCATGGGCATTGAATTTATCTGGGGTTCGATTCCCCAAGCTCTAGTCATTCCGTCATGGTGTTCATGTTCTTTGCTCATAGAGTATTGCCATGCAATAATTGGCCTTCTTGTTTTCTTACTGTACTGTATTACAGTGAAAATACTATTTTATGTAATGGTCTTTGCCTTAAAATGTCCACCTCATAGTCGGGTCAACAGGCACGAGTTTGACCTGCAAAAGACTCAGTTTGGGCGCTGTGGATTTATGGGGAGGGAATATGCTCCCACATGTGCTGCAATCCATATGGCCAAAAAGCCATAATACAAGCCAAAACATAAACATAATGTGAATTGTAATAAAAACATCTCAAAGAGGCACTTATACGAGGCTACGTGCACTCCTAGCTGTACATGATAGGGTGTAATAATCGGTCTCATAGATCCTACATACGTTATTTCTTTCTTTCTCGCATGGAGCCTTGAGCAGGTCAAATAAAAGGCCAACTTAATGCAAACTCCAAGGTCATTGTTACGAAGAGTGGCACATCTGAAAGCTCTTGATAGACAGTTAATTCAAACAAGGATAATGGACTATCGATGGGACGGGGCACTCCTGCAACTCCTGACTTCTGCAATTGCTGATTACTAAGTGTCTTAGGGTCATTTCCCACTTGCCATTAAGTTAAGTTAAATAGGGCAAATAACTGGAACTTGCTTTCCCACTGACCCTTAAGTTAATATCAGTTAAATTAATTCCAGTTAATTTTTAACTGTTCATTAACTTAACGGAGCATCCTTCTCACTAGAAAAAGTTAAGTTATTTTTTTAACCAAATTTAAAAATATTTAACCAACTAGTGCAAAAGTTAAGTGACCTAAGCAAGGTCCACTTAACTTCTAATTTTTTGGTTAAGCATTAAGCTAACTTAACTACGAGAGAGAAATGTTCCAGTTAGGTTAGACACTTAAATCGTAATTTTGACAAAGATGCCAACTAGTTGACCAAGTGTCTTATTAGTTTGATAGATTGAATAAGAAACATTAAAGTGGATTTTAAGAATTTTATGATTGATTGACTGGTCACGTAATACTTGACTAGAAAGTATTAAAATGGAGAGAGTTGACTACAAGTCAATTGATTGGCAAGAAACTAAGTTAACCAAAAGTCAACCCATTGACTAGAGAGTCAACCACTTTACTAGATTTTACTAGATAGCCAAACAATTCACAAAAATAGTAACTTGACAAAAAAAAGTCATATCCTCCATTTAGCTTAACCGTATCTCTTAACTGAAGTAAGAAACGAACACATTTATCTCTAACCTAACAAAACTTCTTAACTACTAGTGTGAAGCACAAGCTTATTATAAAGGTTAGGTTAAGTTGATTTCATGAACTTAACCTAAGTGGTCCATAATTGGTATAGTGTGAATGCATATCTTCACAATCCTTTAAGTTAGTCTTAACTTAACGACTTTAATGGGAAATCACAACCTACTTTCCATTAAGTTAAGAGATAACCACTTTAATGGGAAATCACAACTTACTTTCCATTAAGTTAAGAGATAACCAACTGGTTAAGTTAACCTAACCTAACTGCGAGTGGGAAACTACCCTTATTGGACTAAATGCAAGCAACATCTGGGACCTCCTGCTTGCAAACTCTGGTTCTAAGTTTTTTTGAAGAATATCATGCCCACTTCATTTACTCCAATGTTACCCTTAATCAGCACAAGTCCCTTTTCATTCTTACGTGCACCTTCGCAAGGGCTATGGCTCTGAAAAAGCCTGTCACTATGCTAAAAACTGAGGATATGCGACATCCCAAAGCTCTACCATTAAGCTACTGCCATCCTCCTTATAAATATCGCACTACGCCCATTACATAACAGTCCAAACATGCATTTCAAATTGCCTGTGCCACATTTAACTTGCCATCTCTCTGCATAATGGGACAAATCCACAACTGATAATACAATTGACAGACATATCCCTAGATCAAAAAAGCTAAAACATAGAGAACAAAGACGCACCACACACATTCTTATAAAGTGTGGTATGCCATGATGCATCTGGATCCTGGACCCATTCCTTGAGATCATTAAGAAACACTTGAGCACATAAAGCCAGAGACACGTACAAAAGAAAAAGTTTCTTTTACAACCACCACCAAGACGTTCATGCTAGGGTCCTGGATATCATATCTTAAAGTCATAGTAGAACACTTATTCAAGCACAAGGCTTATTTTTAGAAGAGCCATTGCGCTTATATTAGCTTTAACTCATGCCTTACGATTTGAAGGTTCCAAAGTAATATCATATATGATATAGATTATCATAATTGTGTGAGAAAGTCTGCTAAAGATATGCGAGATCTGTACAAACAAGTACACCCAAGTCTAAACTTACATAGACGATTCTAAATCCAATTTAGCTAGATCAACCCCATGGGTGTTACCGTAAAATATTATATATGGGTAATGACCATGAGATGATTGAATGACTACCCAGCCAAATCTCAGATTTTGAATATTCCCAGGTTTTTTTGGATGTTAGGCAGCTAATATCAAATTGCCAGCTTCAGGGGCCATTCCTATGTATACGTGATCAACGGTATAAGAAAATTCACATCTCCTATGCATATATACTGGTTGGGTGCTGCATTTCATGAGCAGCAGACTTGGTTTTAGTCATTCTAGCTCTAGATAGGAGAATATTTGAGGTAAATATTTAAACTCTTTCTATTTGAGTCATCAGACCTCTTATTGACTCCTCATCTAGGGAAGGATGGGGTCCGATGAATCATTCACAATGCAGGTCATTTGTAAAACCACATGTCACAGCTCCAATGTACAAATAAAAGCGCCAAAAAAATTGCGACAATTTTCCACCTTACCTATCTTACTAAAACAATCTCCCTTCTGTAAATGTGAAAAAGACTCAACAGGACATAATTTCAGACCATAAAGGCACAGGCTCTAAGATATTGCAACTGCCAGCCAAGGGAGCATCTCTGGGGCTTTTGTGTCAGAAAATTCACATACCCTATGCATATATACTACTTGGATGGATGCTGCATTTCATGAGCAGAAGGCTTGGTTTTGCATTCTAGCTCTAGGTAGGAGAATATTTGAGGTGAATATTTAAACTCTTCCTACTTGAGTCCATTCATCAGACCTCTTTTTGACTCCTCATCTAGGGAAGGATGGAGGTGCGATGCATCATTCACAATGCGATTCATTTTTAAAACCACATCTTACAGCTCCAATCTACAAATGAAAGCGCCAGAAAACTTGCGACAATTTCCACCTTACCTATCTTACTAAAACATTGAAAAGGTCCAATGCCTCCTTACTAAATGCATGTTGAGAATATCCTCCAATTTTATTGTACCATGAAATGATGTCATGACTATGCATTCTTTAGAACACGTACCATGCATCCAGCATGTTTCTGCGATTAGCATACATATCTATAAGTAACTGTAAGCATGAACACTATACACACAGGGTTTCCACACACATGCATTCAGAAGACAGATGATACACACATGCACATGATGAAAAGCCCTGAAACAGTTCTGAACATCACCAAGTTGAGCATATCCACCAAGCAAAGCATTCCAAAGAATAACATTATGATCGATGCTGCTATCAGATATTCTATGTGCATCACCTATATTACATTTTATATGCCTATTCTATGTTTCTTACTTGGAAGCGTAAACATGTTTCCCCATGTCAAGAGATGAGAATGCAGCACATGCACCGAGGATGCCCAAAAAAGTAACGGGCAATCAGCTTGCAGCTCCCTAAAAAGCATCAAAGCAATTTTTCCCATCATTATGTTGGACATATCCAATAGTCAATGTAGTCCATGACACAACATCTCTTGCTTGAAGCCTATTAAATACAGAACATACCTGCTGCTCTTAAAGTACATATCAACAAGAGCATTCCCCACAACAAGTTCAGACTCAAACCTATTTCATGATGGATGCATGGACCCGTTTTCATGCATTTCTTTGGGTGGCTGCATGGGAAGAGGAAGGGATATTTATGAACGGGAGAACTAACTTAGGAGCAACATTGCAAAAGATGAAGGCGGAGGCAAGATTGAAGTTCATGGCGGTATCGATGGTGGTGATGCTAAGCTGCAAGACGGAGGTTGGGCAGGCAAGGCTGCCTGGATTGCCTGGATTGCCACATCCTGGATTGCCTGGATTGCCAGATCCTGGATTGCCTGGATTGCCAAAACCAGATCCACCGAATGATCCTGGATTGCCAAAACCAGATCCATCGAAAGATCCATCGGCAGAGCAAGCAGGTCTTCCACAGCTACCTCCACGTCCAGAAGATACACCATGTCCAGATCCTCCGCCGGTGCCTTAGAAGTCGGGGTTATTTACATTTCTTATGTTTGAAATAAGCGTCGAGCATTTGCTTCAAATGTTTCAATGTTTTTGGCCTTCCTTGTTTTATATTTGATCTTTAAAATTGGGCCATTTAGTTTGAACATAGATAGGTATAGTCTGGGATCCCCTATAAATAAATTATTATCAATGTTGGAGCCGACCCTAAACGGGCTTGTTCGGACCTCCATGCAATTTGAGTCCAAAGACCCAAATCCTTTGTCCCATATATATAATATGTGTTGCGTCTTCTATTTCCAAGAACTAAAAAATAGCATTGTTCTCCTTCAAATAATCAATCTCAGTTTCTATCTCTATGTTCTCTTCAATTGCTGCTAGTTCTAACCACTTTTTGCTTCATTTCTTGTTGTGGGAGGATTTGATTAGGTAAGCCTTTGAGACATTTTTTCGTCCCTTTGACAGGAATATCAATCTTGCTAATCTGGGATCTTCTGGTTCAGTGGAAAATGTTATTAATTTTTTTTTCTTAATTTGTTTTTCTTAATTTGATTCTCTAAGATTTTAGGGGTTTTGGCAACTTGAACATTTTCCAATTTTCCAAAATTCGTAGAATTCTTCTCTAGGACTTTGGGTTCTTGAATCCCCCCTTAATCTAGTCAAGAACGATGCCACATACAACCCGCATGCATTTCGGTGGCAATTAGGAAGACATATTTAGGGGAATTTTTTCTGTGCCAAGGAGTGCATGCTATGTTTGTGGCGACTTGGATATCATGTTGGATTTGATGTAGTTTGCCTGGTTGAGAAGCAAGCAAAAAAATATTTTTTGCCTGATGCTTCTGGCTTCCAAGGTCCAAAAATTGAGCATATAGACTGCAGTATGATTTCGAAGGCGCATAAGTTAGGATCTATGAGATGCTAGGTTGCCGAATACCCAAAAGCTTTTGGAAATTTTCAGTGACATCGAAATGGCAGTAACACCATGGACACCATTTGTCTGTCTGCATCAGACGGAACTTTGGATGGTTCCATAGTTTGTACACATTGATTCTTATTTTTGGATTGTCTCTGCAGTTTAAGATAACAATCTATGTCTTTTTCTTTTTCTTTTGGGTTTCTCTGTATTTCGAAAGCATAGAGAAGGCTAGAATACTATGGCTGGTGGTTTTTTAGTAGGTTTAAAATGTACTCCTTTGAGATGCAGATTGAATTTTCTTTTTACCTGTGGTCAACAAACAACTTTTTAGTACTAGAAAAAGTGCATTTGCAATGTTTGCTTTAAAATTTATATAAAATCAAAGGTTCAATAATCAGTCAAACCCTTTTTATACCTGTTAATATATGGCAGTCATATTGCATGAGAAAAATACTTAAAAATCTACTGGTCCATCATTCATGAGAGTTACACTTAGGTAAATTCAGCAGGGTCAAGTTTGTTTTTCTTCATGTTTAGATAAAGTAAAACTATCTCGATATAAGATTTTTATAATTTTTTTTCATCATTTTTATATTTTTTTTCACGAGTTAGAGAGTAAGACACAAAAAACTGCACGTCAATCCGAGGTTTAAGAAGGGAGATAAGGTTGTTTGAACATGACAGGGTCAAACCTGTCAAAACTGTTGCTTCTTTTATCAATGTGACCTAGGTATGTGAATAGTGTAAATAGTTACTATTCATTAAGAATAACCTTAAGTGAGAATGTTAAATCTCGACCCACTAATTTGGAGCCAAGAAACTATTCAAAAACCTCGGTGCCTGTTTGATCGGGCCGAGTAAAGACACGGTGGTTCTTGCACCGTCGGAATGCCTGTATTTAACTTCAAGTTGTACAGATAACAAATAACGGTGGTGTGAACCAATACTGGTTTTCAGAAAGCTGTTCCCAAATATAATCTCTAACTTTTGTAGGAAAGTGAATTTTGACCTAAAATTTTGAATATAAGTAGTAAATAACTTCCTTTGTCTAAGAAAAATGTGCATTAGCTTTGATGATGAAGTTTTTATTTTCTCTTATTTTTTCAATTCCAAGGCTGATAACTTATGTCTATATAGGAGTACCTCCAAAAAATCATATTATGAAAGGTTACCATGATATGGAATCATTCAAAAAACAAACATGTAAAAAAAAGCATAGCGTTTGTTCTCAATAAATCAAAAAAGGTTTGCATACCTGAGACTATAATTGGTCCACCTTCTTTTAAAATCAAGAACTCCCTCATGTTAATCGATTTCAGTTTCAATTGCGAGGTATAAGCACCTCGTGAGCTAGGATCATTCAAAAAGCTAGAATATCCTCAACTTAATTGGTTTTAAACTCGCTTTAAGAATACATATATACAAGAATTTGGCTTCGGCGGAGCCGGCGCCTTGTCCAACAATACAGTTTCAATGGGAAGTATCTGTTATGAATAGCTGGGTAGTGGTCATATGTGTGAATAGTTTTGTTAGCGATGCATTAGAACATTATAGATAGTAACAATTTGTGTTTTGTCATACTTCCTCTTCATATTTGTAGGTAAGTTATAATGCACCCCCTGGGAGTCTCGTAGTGGGAGCTGTCATCTGTCACGAATCTATTAAATTCTATTTATCTGTTTTTTGAGTTATCTGAATCAAAGTCTAAAATCTTAAGCTATGGTCTCTAGATTTGTCTATTTTTGCTGAAGGTGCTTATTTGTGGGGCATCGCATTAGAACATAATAGAACACTCTAGAGTGTTTTGGTATATGTGGGTGAATTCTAAACAATTGGTTAAAGCCTAATTGAATCACTGGTCAATTATTTGGTCAATTCCCTGGGCAAATTGTCGTTAAGGTTGTGGTAAAACACTCGTCAAACCTATGGTTATATGTCCTATCAAAGTCTAGGTCAACATCTTGGTCAAACTGCGGTCGAAGAATAAAATCCCCCTTTTAACATATTAAATGAAACTGCATTACTTCTAGTCTATCCTAGAACCTATTGCCAAAGCAAGGATTAAATTAATGAAGTTGACGAATAGATTCATGGAATCTAGAAATTGTTTTCTTGATGAAATCGAAATTATCCAAAAATTTGAGGCAACTTGAGGCATGCTTACTTGACTGAGTTTATTCTTGAAAGCATGCCTCAATATTCATGTCCACGAATCTATTAAATTTTCTTTATTTGCTCTTTGAGTCACCTGAATCAGATTCTAAAATCTTAAGTTATAGTCTTCAGATTTGTCTACTTTTGCGGAAGGTTCTTATTATATAGGCGTGGCATCAAAATGCTATGGAAAACCCTAGAGTGTGTTGGTATAAGTGGGTGAATACTAAACAATTGGTTAAAGCCTAGTTGAATCACTGGTCAATTGTTTGGTCAATTCGCTAGGCAAACTCTCGTTCAGGTTGTAACACTCGTCAAACCTAAGTTCAAGTCATTTGAGGAATAAAACCCCCCTTTTGAACATATTAAATGAAACTGCATTACTTCTACTACCCTAGAGTCTATTTCACTTATAGCTTGGGCAAAAAACCCCACTTTGAATATATTAGATTAAAGAGCATTACCTGCAGTCTATTCAGATTATTTAACTGTAGTGATGGAGGCTTAGTATGCGTCCTCAATGTTCATGAGGATGAACTGAACTTCTTTACGGAAGGACTTTTCTAAAACCACCATAAATATCAAGAAAACAATAATATATGGATCACTTATAAACAAACTTGTATCATTTGGAATCAAATGCTAATCTATACCTCCATGCATAAGTTCATATGTACTCATTTCTTGTTGTGTGATACATATTCTTTTGATGGATCCTAGAATTTGCTGATAAATTTTCCGACTTCGTGCATTAAGTCATAAAAGATAAGTAAACTGTTTTCCATTTAATTTCACATATAGCTACATAAGTCTATAGTCCCAACAAACTCGAAAGATTCATAAGCTACTAGAGAAACTACTAGAAAACTTGGCAAAATTTTCCTTTTTCGACTGAACAAAAACACAAATTCTCCTATAACAGTTTACAAAAGAGAAACGTTGTGGAGCTTAAAGAATTCAAAATTTCCTTTTTGCACTTTGCTCGCATTTGCTTAGCCATTTGGGCCTGGGTCATAAATGCTATAATTTGGCTATGTGTATTTTTACACAGTCAACCAAAAAGTGGACTTTAGAGTTCTTTCAAAAACATTCAATTTATGGAATGCTCGTCGGGATTCCGCGCCCAATTCCAATGGGGTTAATACACTCATCTTACGGTTTTACTTCTCTGCGCTGCTTGTGCTTTTGCCTAAACAAAATATGCTCTATAGGGACATTACACCATCTGAATTTGAGAAACTTCGTCCCTGTATTAAAAGTGCGAGAAATTTGGAGGCCGAGAATCACACACTAGTTCTTGCAACTATAGGTCTCGAGTTCGAGACCGCCCAGAATCGCACTCTGAACTGTTGGGTGTCAAAACCCACAGACGCAATGTAAAGTGGTTGAGGGCAATGTAGTGTGGTTTGTGGTCACATGTCCAGTTGGATGTTGCCTAGTGGCGTGATGTTAAAATACTATCTATCTATCTATCTATCTATCTATCTATCTATCTATCTATCTATCTATCTATCTATCTATCTATCTATCTATCTATCTATCTATCTATCTATCTAAATCTATCTATCCATCTATCTATCTATCTATTCAAAGCCACTGAATTTTGATTCTAGGCTTGTTAAACTAATTGGAACTCGCATGACTCCAGGTCATTTTTTACTGATGGATTCATTAATTTGTTTCAATAAGGTTTTTTCATAATACCCTAGTAATTTTAATCTTGCCTCTGGATAATAATATACCTGGGTTTTGTTTTGTTGGCCTCATGAAGCTGGTTATTCTTCTCAAATAATGAACGCAAGCATGTAGGCCACCGATTTCAAGCCCTACTCACAGAATAGTATAAGTGAGGAAAGAATAGCCTTTATCAGTATTATTTAACAAAAGAAAGATATAGAGTTAGTACGTTCCAGTTTCATAATAGAGGAAGAATGCAGAACTTCTGCTCAAGCCAACGCCGCTAAGCAAACTCGTTCTTTCAGTAAACATTGCCGATCCGATATAGTTGTACAACAAAAGAATGTGAGTGATCAGCATTTGGTCGAGCCGGTGCTGCTATATGGGGTGGAGGTTTGGGGCCCAGCAGTTAGCAAAAACACGTGGGATAGGTTGGAAAGGGTGCAGAAAGCTTTCTTGACATATAGCTTGGGAGTGAAGGACACCGTACCGTATCAGATTTTGTTCATTTGTTGTATGAGACGGGGTTCTGGCCTTTACAGCATTCTGCTATGCGCAGGCATCTTACTTGCTTCCATAAGGTGGATGGGATGGATGAGCATCGCTTGCCCCCACAGACCGTGTTGTCAGTGGCTGAAGAGGGTATGGCACGAGCACTGTAAGGGATGGTTTAGGAGGTGGTCTATGGATTACCAACAGATGGTGGCACTGGCAAATTCTGATGCACAGAATGGGCAATTGGATGCGGGCTATGCTGCCACCCTGTGGGATGCCTCTACTCTTGCAAAGCCCAAGACAGAGCACTATCACGCTCAGATCAATCCCGGCCTTGAGCATGGACCCCATCGGTACTTGAAAGCACACATCTCTGTGAAGAAACGGAGAGCTATTGCTGCCATAAGGACGGGTTCCCATTACCTCAGAATTGAAACAGGGCGCTGGGGGGTGAATGGCGGGCACGGGATCCCAAGGGAGGAGAGGATATGTCAGTGTTGTGAGATGCACGTGATAGAGGATGAGCACCATGCCCTCCAGCGGTGCCCAGCATATGCCCATGTCCGAGCAGTGCACACTGATCTTAGATGCTCTGACACACCGCTACATCAGTTACTCGCATCACCTATGGTAGCCTTGGTAGGAGCTTACATCCTGCAGATTTCGGCCGTCGGACTTGCTCTTGAGGGGGCATGGTATTTGAGAGCCTCTTGTTAGGGTTTTTCCTCCCAAGTGGGGTTTTTTCATCCGGTAGTAGGGTTCTCTTGTCTGATTACATTGTTTGTTTTTGGTGTTGGGGTTTTTGGCTTTTTTGCATGTTCTCTGCATGTACCGTCTCATAGGCCTCTGGCCTCCGTGGACGTTAAAATAAACTTCCTTCCTTCCTTCCTTCCTCTATTAGGCGAGTCTATGCACAATCCATAATGATGCAATATCCTATAAAAATGATGCAACATCCATCCCAATTCCTGTCTTAGGCCACTTTCCTGTCTATTTTACATGCAATAGCTAACATTGTAGGTAATCCTGCAAGCCAGATTTCAAGGTAGAATTGCTAAATTTAAAGGCTTAGCAAGCCTTAATAATACTGTCGGCATAAGCAATCATGGCAGAAAATCCATTGGGACATGCCGCAGCTTATATTTTGTGGAAAAATAACATTTATCTTCATGTCTACTGCAGCCTAACAATGGATGCAAACGACTCAGCAAGAGATCGGACCTACCAAATTTCTGGACTTCGATCTTATTGGAATCAGACACCCGTCAGCAAGGAGTTACATTCATTTGATGTTTGATGGTTTAATTTAGGTTGTTCCTTTTAATCGGCTTAAACCATCATTCAATTAAATTGGGATTATGTCTGGTCCAAAATCGCGCCGAATAGGCTTTTTATAGGCCATTTTAGCTATATAACCATGTGTTGAATTTGATGAAACTTGTAAAATATGATGGAATTTAACCTAAAAATTTTATGTTTTGGCAACATAAAAACCTAAAAAATTGCATATTTTAAACACAATTATCCGCAACCGCGAAATTTGTAGAGTAAAATAACAAGTATATTTGAATAACTAACTGCAAGAAAGTCCTTATTTTCGAAATGAAAATCGCTACTTTGGCAGCGATTTTGTGGACATAAACATACTACATTTATGCAGATTCAACTCAAATATTTATACAAACAATAAAATTTATGTCCTACAAAATGGTCAAAACAGACGATTTTACAAACGTGAAGAGTCTTTATAATGCTCCTGATGCGATTTTATCCTGCCCAAAATACTTAAAATGTCCTACAAAATAGTTAAAAAAAACCAGTTTTAGAGAAAAATAATAACAAAAACATCCTACAAAACAGTTAAAAGAACAACTTTTTATGGAAAAGTAAATACAAAATCGCGCCTGGCGCGATTTAACAAGGACAATCACTCTCAAATGTCCTTAAAAATGTCCAAAAATGACAAAAATAAGGAATAGGCTAACCTCAAATCGCGCCAGGCGCTTTTTCATTTTTTTTTTTTTTTTTTTTTTTTTTTTTTTTTTTTTTTTTTTTTTTTTTTTCAGTCTGGCACTCACCTCAAATCGCGCCAGGCGCGATTTCAACTATGGGCTCTTCACAAAACCCTGCAACATCACGAAATTGAGCAAATTTTAATCCTGCAACATCACGAAATTGAGCAAATTTCCTGCTTTGATCTTGAAATTAGCAGCTGTAACACTTCAAAGTAGGTCGGATTTGACAGTTAGATCATGCCCAACCCCAAAGCCCCTTCAATAATTGTGATTTTGAGCATTTTTGGGCTGATTCAACATCAGAATTTGTATTGCAGCAAGCAACTGTGAATCAAGTCAAAATTACAAGGGCTTCTCTCCAGCAATCTGGACTATTACCATCCTGCCGAGTCTACCTAGCAATAACAGAGTAATATCTAGAAGAGATAACAGATGAGATATTGGTAGTATACCTAGCAGTATCCAGAAGAGATAACAGAGTATTGTATTGTTGCGTCTGGGCTGTGCTCCAAGTGCTTCATCCACCAGTGTTCCATCCGCCAGTACCTGTTACAGGTGCTCCAAGCGCTCCACCATTGTTATTCGATGTGGAAAAGCTCGATGGAAAACCCTGTGGAAAAGCTCGATGTGGAAAGCCTGTGGAAAACCTACCCGATATGGTAAAAGAGGCGTGGACCTCTTTGTTGAGAAACGAAGAAACACAAAATAAAAAACTGAAGGCGGAGCAACTAAAAGCGAGGAGGGAGTAAAAGAAAAGGGACGGGCGGGAATTTAGAGGAGGGAAAAAAATAAGGAGAGGGAGCAAAAGAATAGGAGACGAAAAAAAGGGGGGAAAACGGACGGGCGGGAATCTGAAAATTGAAAATTGAAAACGAAAACAAGAAAGGCGGATGGAGAGAAAAAACAAAAAAATGGCGGACGGGGAATAAAAAACAAAAAAAACGCGGACGGAAAAAAGTACCAAAATTAAGACATATTCTCAATTTTTTTGAATGATGGTTCTTAGCTCCTGAAGTTCAGCATGGCGGCGAGGGCATGCTATTTTTGTCTCATCATCGCATGTATAAGTTCAGCGAGATCATTCTAATATAAATGTTCTTCTGCCTTATGAATTACGCTTGTATTCTTTGTGGTATTAGAGCAGGTCGATCAAAAGGGATAAACAGACAAGCTATGGGAATTGAGAAGCTCACGCATGCAAATGCATTTTACTGGTTCATAAAGGTTAGAGAAAAGCTTTCAGAAAAGGGCTTGTGGCACATTGTTTCTGGAGATGAGCCACGTCCAGAAGCTGTCGTTCTAAAAGATGAACCTCTAACAACTGCTCGGATTGTGAATGGGACTATCCAAACTGACAGCAAAGGGGAACTAAGTGATAGGCAGGCTTCGCTGAAGTGGTTGTAGAGAGATTGGGAAGCACAAAATCGGTTGATGAGATATCTGGATGATACTCTCATTGCTCAAGTAGAGGTCACAGAGAGTGCCAAGGCTGCATGGGACCAGTTGTATGCCACATAAAAAGAGAAACACTTTTCTCAGCAAGCTAGTCTACTTAATGATTTTCACCACCATGCTTCAAGAATGTACATCTGTAGATGAGTTTATCTCCAAGATCAAAGCAGCTGCTTTAGGATTGCCTGGATCCTATAACAACGTAAAGAATCTGATAGGATCTGTAGAACACGTGGAGTTTGAGTGGGCTTGTCAACAAATTTTGATGGAAGAGAAAAATCAAATGAGTGGGAAGAATTGTTGGAAGAATATAGGAAATGACACAAGAAAATGCTATAATTGCAATAAGTTCGGGCATATTGCTAGGGATTGTCCTGAACCTGACAGAAGAAAGAGAAAGCAGATGAGAGCATGCTAGGGTGTGCCAAAAAAAGTATCTAAAAGGTAGTTTTAAAGTACTTCTTTCTGCAGGTACTTGATTGATATTAAAAGTACCTAAATGAAAGCTAATAGTCAATATTTTTGCTTCATGATTGAGAGCAATAGAAGAATGAGCACTTTTCATATCACTCATTATCATGAGCATGAAGCAATATCGCCATATGTGAGTACCCAGTGGATATTTTAGGTAGGTTCCAAAAGTGGTACACCCTAGCATGCTTTAACCCAAGCAAAAAAGGCCAGACAAGGAGGATAATAAGAAACCCAAGCAGCAGGCACAAGGGCACAAGGCCTCTAAAGTGGTCACGAGTGATTCTCATGATAGTGATGGTAGTGCAAATAGTGACTACCTGATCTCAGTGGCAAGAGCATTCATTTGCTAGCTCTGTCAATGATCAGCAGAGTACCTTGGTATGGATCATCAAAGTAATATGCATATTCTTTCACATATGCCTTGGATGGATTCTAAACATTGTCGAAGTACTCAAAGAGAAGCTAGAAACACTAATGCATGAAGAAAGTACATGGATAGACTCACATCATGGTATGATTGCAGAACTGTCACAGGGAGTATGGGTTCTGAATTCTGGAGCTAGCGACCATATGACAGAGAAAAAGGACTTCTTTCAAGGCCCTATAGAGAATGAGGGAGGGGCAAGCTTACAATTAAGGGAGTAGGAGCAGTTACATTGCATTTGCCAACAGGGAATATTCAACTCAAGAATACTCTCTATGTTCCTGATTTAGAAGCTAATTTGCTATCTATTTCTAAGATTGATGATGCTGGTGTGTTTGACACATTTGGTAATAGAAAATGTCTCATTCGAGACAAGAACCATTTGATTCTAGCACGAGGAGTGCGTGAAGTCAGTCTGTATAGGCTTAGCTGGTGCAAGGAGCAGCCAATAGCCCTGAATGCCACATCCTCCAACGTCAACCAAATCTGGCATGAGAGATTAAGGCATGCAAACTTCCCTGCTTTCCGAGACAAAAGCTCCTGCAGGTATATATGAAGGTTGTGCCTTGGGAAAATTAAGCAGAAAGTCTTATGGCAAGTATAAAGGTACACATGCAACAAAGCCTTTGGATTTGATCCACATGGAGGTTTGGGTGCCTGCACGCGTTGTCTTTGTGGGAGTTTCAGATATTTTCTTCTCGTCATTGATGATTTTACTAGAAAGAGCTGGGTCTTTTTCATAGCATACAAGTCTGATGCATTTCACAACTTTAAACAATGGAGAGCTCAAGTTGAAATCTTTATGGAAAAGAAAGTCAAGGTTGTTAGAACTGACCAAGGTGGCGAATTTGTGAGTAGTGAGTTTGCAGCCTTCCTTGCGGATCAGGGTATTCAACATGAGACTTCTGTGGCATTTGAACACCAACAAAATGGTGTCATGGAGCAGAAGAATAGGACTGTTCTTGAGTGCGCACGGTCCATGCTTCTCTCCCAAGGTATTGAGTCACGGTTTTGGGCAGAAGCTGTCAATATCGCTGTGTATATCATCAATAGGGTCCCTACAAAGGCAGTTCTAGGATGTATACCAGAAGAAGCATGGTCTGGTAAGAAGCCTAATGTTGAAGGTTTCAAAGTGTTCCGTCGCACAGTTTATGCACATCTCTCCAAGGACGAAAGGAAGTCTGGTAAACTGTCTACACGCGCTACGCCATGTATGTTTGTTGGATATAGAGACAATATTAAAGCTTATAAATTGTATATGCCTGCCACCGGCAAAATGATCTTTCGCAAAAGTGTTATCTTTCAGGAACATGATTTCAGCCTTGGCAGTAGCGCGACTGCTCAGATTATAGATTCTTTGTAAACGCTTGAGGATACAGCTGATACAGACTCAGATTTTAATCACAATGATCTCCTTGCAACTGATACTCCTTTTTGTGATATGGATATCTCCTCTGAACCAGATTCCTGTGCTCCTCCAGATGTGCAAGAAGATTCTGCCCCAAGACGATCTGCTCGAGCTGTGAAACATACTGAGAAGATGCTGGAATACATTGAAAGCACAAAGCCCAGAAGCTCAACCTATCTTGCCTTGCTTAGCAGTGCCTCGACAGAGGAGTCACATACATATGAAGCAGCACTCCAAGCCCCCAGCGGTCCCATTGGAAATCAGCTATGGATGAGGAGTATTCCGCACTGATGGAAAATCACACATGGAACTTGTGCACCTTACCTTCTTGGAGGAAGGCCATCTCATATAAATGGGTTTTTTTAGCTCAAATATGATGAACATAACAAGGTTTCTAGGTACAAAGCATGGCTGATGGCACGCGGATGCTCACTAAAGGCGGTATAGACTACCATGAAACCTTTGCTCACGTTGCTCGACTTTAATCTGATAGGATCTGATAGGATCTCTTCAAACAATAAGCATTCTCTACTTGTACAAAATGTTCAGATTTTAACTTCATGTTCTTGTATGGTCTTGCAGGCTATTTATAGATAACAAGATAATTTCCCTCATGGCATAGAAGACCAGAACTTCCCTCTTTATCCATAGTTGCCAAATTGCTAGATATTGTTGTTGCAAGCGAGGCTATATGCAACATGCAACAACAGGCATGTATATTCTTTTTAATGGCCCTTTGGACTAGCCTAGGTTCGGTTCCTGGGTGGCCCTCAACCTATCATATATCCAACTTTCTTTATCTTTTTGCTAGATATCCTTACGAGGGAGGCTTGTTCTCATTCTATTTCTATCTACACATAATGTGTTTTGCCAAGGTATTTTCCTCATAGTTGCAGAATAAAAAATACTCACTTTATATTCAGATTTTCATGTTCTATTATAGTGCTAGATATTACTGGAGGTGTGATAGGCTAGAATATGAATGCCCATGTACATATATACGTTTAATGGCTACTTGGAGTAGTCCAGATTGGATTCCTAGAAGGTCTGCAACCATTAAATTTTTTGGTAGATATTCTACTAGATATTTTTCTCTAATGATATATACAACACCCTTCCTAAGGTCCCAAAGGGAGTGCAAAAAAAAAAGCACAACAAAAAACATTACTTCTTGCAATTTAAATTAAATTCTGCCCAACATCCCCTTTTGTTTAGGTGCATATTCACACGAGGGGTGACGTAGGGCAGCGATAGCCTCAATTGTACAATACACATATTAAATTAACACTAATAAGTATATTTGCTCAAATCTTATAGTATAATACTAATCATGTTATACAATATGCTCCAACTTCTGGGGCATACCCCACAAACGAGAATCACTATCTATGGCCCAAAATGAGGCATAACTCGTGAATATGCTCATCCGACCACTCTTGCTGTCCAAAGTCACCCTTCATGTGAATGTGCATCCAAACAAAAGGGATTTTATGAGGAATTTAATTAAGATTGTAAGAATAGAATAGAATAGTTTTTTTAACGTCCACGGAGACCAATAGATCATGGGACCCATACAATGGGCTAGTACAATCATTACTACTAGAATTAAAAAACCCCTGCCTCAAAAAGTTTTCAAGGGAAAAACCTTTGCAGTAATGATGATACTAGACAAGCAGAGATAATGACTACTGAGGGCTCAGTAATTGCAGACGTTTATCTAGAACCTCAAGTATGTATAATGCCAAGTCATGCACAGATGGTGCTCTGAGAAGTTGTGGAAGCGTGGAATGGAATGCTAAGGTCAAAAAATGATTCCGGACTATCTTAAAAGCAGGGCAACTCAGAAGAGTATGGCTTTCATCTTCAATAACCTGTAACTGGCAACAGGCACATAGTCTCGCTTCTCGCGGCAATTGCGGCCGCTCCCATCTACCTGTCTCAATCCGTAGCCTGTGGGACCCCGTGCGAATTGATGCAATAGCTACAAGCTTGTTCCTGGACAATGAAGCAAGCAAATAAGCTTGGAGCCCTGGTGCCAAGGTGGGATTTATGTGTGCATGATAATGACCAGTTTTCACTTCCAAAGTAACCGCGTCCCATATCTTTTGAGAAAAACGACCATTGAGATATTGTTGCAAAAGCTCAGGATCAGAACTGGCAAGCATCAAACAGTGCTCTGGTTGCACAGCCCAACGGGCAAACCATGTAGTGCAATGCTCTTTCCAACATCGTTTCAAACGCTGAGGAGATTCAGCCATGGCAAGTGCAGTGCAAGATATGTAAGAAGTAACGGTTCTTTTTCACCATCATCCACAACAACATGGAATAAAAGATGGAAAACCTGAAAATCATTGGAAAATAAATGCAACAAATGGCAAACCATGGAGGAGCAAAGTACATTTAAAATTTACGCATGGGAAACTAGGAAATAGAATAGAAAATCTGCATAGTCAGTGTGGCTCGAGATCCTGGGATTATGAATCGAATCATGGTTAACTATGCAGTCACTTTAGTTAATTTGAGTCTTGATCCACTACTGATTCGGTTCCATTCAAAGGATCGATCCCTGGTTTGAATTAGCAGAAACTAATTGTTGATTAATTAGACAGTTTAAGCGTGATTCGGGTGTCAGAATTTATTGGGTCATGATGATTCGGGGTCCCAGGATATTTTTGGCAGATTCGAGGTCTTACACTATATTTTATGACAGGGCATGTACCGACTGTGAAAAGTCTGCTATGTTTTGAAGAGATAGGACCTGAGGCTGTGCTGGAACCAGCTGGAAGAAACAGAGGATCAGTTCTAGAACGTACTTTCATCAACGCGGGTGTTTAGCTGTCAAACAAAACGTACTGCAGTGGAACCTTCGCCTGCCCATTTAAACGACCGCACATCCCAACTCTGTTATCTAACTAAGAAATGGAGGCTGGCTATGGACGTTTTTCGCTCCTCACATTTGCAGCTTTTGCTCTGTTTTTCCTTCTTCTTCAACACCAGGTAACGTTTCTTTCAATCTAATCTGTTTTCCAATCTAAATCCATTTTCTGAATCCATTGTATGAATCTATATCAGGTAGCTGCAACTTCATCCCCTGCTCCCCAGCCTTCTTCCCATACCATTGGTATCCAATTGCTTTCCTTTCTCTTTCTATTTTAAGTGTAAAATTATTAAGCATGGTTTAGTAATGGTTATTAGGCTAATGCTTATGTATGTTGTCCCAGACTGTCCCACAAGATGTGAAGATCGATGTGCTCCATCTGGTGCCCATGTCAGATGTGTTTCATATTGTAGCATGTGTTGCAACACATGCAAATGTGTTCCCCCTAGGGGTTCTAAAGGCAAGGATGAATGCCCCTGCTACAGAGATTGGAAGAACTCTAAGGGTGGTGCCAAATGCCCTTGATCATATGTTTTTTCTTTCATTGTCAATAAATTTTTTTGCCTTAAGCTTCGCATATTTTGTTTAAAAGTAGCAATGTTACTGTTCTTTGCGCATCTCATGGACATTAAAAGTCTTCCTCCACATCCTCCTCTTTACAAGAACAACGTTAACCAATCAATGAAACATTCATCCCCTCCATTACAAGGTTTGGAAGCCAAATTGCATTATTTAATAGATAATTTTAACTTGTGCGAAAACTGAAAATAGCCACGAGATGATACAAATCATGAGCAAGAAGAAGCGTGTTTATTTTCAAAGACCTTTTTATGACAAGAATATAGATCAAGTGGTGCGAAGTAGAACCAGTTCCATTTTGAATCCATACGAGTATAGGATGCAAATGCATATAAGAGAACAAGAGAGTCCTAGTGGCAAAGCCAACTCAAACATAATTTCTCAGGGATACTACAAAGAACAAAAAGAATGATGGAAGAATAAGAAGATATCAAAGAGAGTGCATTATCTTTTGGACCTACTAATAGTAAGAAATCATTCCTTTGCTCAATCAAAAGGGTTCTTCTATACCTTGGCTCATGGAAGAGGTAGACATATCTAGTCAAACTTGAAGATGAGTACTCAGTCACACTTGAAGATAAGTACTCGTAGAGCAAAACACACTTGCACCTGTAGGAACATTTTGTTGTATTGGCAATGGTTTGTAGAGCACATTTGCTTATGATTATGCTAGATGGGAATATATCATCAGCATAAATATTATTGCATTGTGTCATGCTAACATAGTGGTGCAGATAAGTTGTCATTTTCTCATTCATCAAAGCACTTTTTATTGTCGTTTACCACCACTTCATCTTTGCATATTATCATAACAAGCCATCAACCTTTTCCAATTTTAAAATTACATGGAAAGCTATTCTTGTTATTGCACCTCATAGCACAATTTGGGTACTCTACGTTATGAACGATTACAACTAGCAAGAAAAAAATATGATACTCTAAAGTATGATGACTATATTTTGTTTTTGTGGAGCTTCCCCTTTCATAGCTATTCTTCTTATTGCACCTTATGAAGCTATAATTGTCAAAAATCAATGCCATTTACTTAGTTAGGTTACCTGACGGTTAGGCTTTCTTGCTTGTTATACCCCTTTGGTCTTTCCTCTTCTTCATCAGCGCATCTTCATCTCCATGTTTCTAGCTTTGATCCCCTGTTTCCCATCCACCTACCCACCCTCACTACTTACTGCTAATTTGTGGATTTGTGAGAGACCCTCGTGTCTTGGGCACCATGCCGATTAGATAGTGCATCAGCTTTTATTACGGTTGTTGCTGTTTGTACTGCTTTTCTTATCTATCATCCTCACTGCTGCAATGGGTCTTGCTTCTTATTCTAGTGGCATCACGGCAATGGTTAATATGTTGAGGCGCAATGCAAAGGCCCTTGTGGTTTTTTGGCCTGCATCCTTGAATGGTGCAGTAGACCCCTCTAATCTTTTCCTTCTCCACATTTGCATTCATCGGCTCGTGCCCTCTTCCTTAGAATATCAAGATCAATTGACAGATGGTTGGCCTTGGCTTTTGACTGTCCTGCTTCTATTTCTTGCTGCTTTGCAACACTCTATGCAATTAATAAGGATGGCCTAAAATTTAAGACAATCCTTGGATACGTTGAAATAAGTTGGACGGAATAAATGCTAACTAGGACGAAATAGAGCATTTGGAATGGACATACATTGGTCTTGCTATTCGAGCCACAAATACGTAATACACCATGGGGATAAGGGGGGTGGATTGATTGGCATGGGCCATCTAGGATATCTATGGATCAATCGATGGATGGGCATGTGTTGTCCGGGATAACCCAGGGGGCATGACATGGGTCTATGGATGTGTAGCCATGGAGGGTACGTGATAACCGCGGCAAACGGTCCGTGACAAAAGGTATGCGAAGACTAAAAATGGCTACGAGATGATACAAATCACGAGCAAGAAGAAGTGTGCTTTTCATCATAGATCTTTTCATGTTAAGTATATAGATCAAGTTGTACTAAGTAGAACTAGTTCCATGTTGAATCCGTACTACTGCACATACCATTGGTATTACATTTCTTCACATACCATTGGTATTACATTGCTTTATCTACTCTTTCTACTTTATAGTATAAAACTATTAAGCATGGTTTAATAATGGTTATGAGATTCTGCTGGAGTTCTAGGGAGAGAACATGAACGCTGACGTGGCAATCTTGGCGCAGGCGCAGGGACGGGCGGCCGAAGTTGCTGCTCGGCAAGCTGCCGCAGATGCAGACCGAGGGGGCCCAGTTAAAGCCTCCAAGAATCGCCCAGCTCTGATACAACCTGTATGCATGCAAATGTGGAAAAAGCCCCATCTTCCGGAGAAAGATTGGATGGAATCGAAGTTAGTAATGAGCTCCAGACAACAAAAAGTTATGAGACAGAAAGGAACAATAGTGGAGGAAGAGGGAAGAATTGGGGCCCTTCACAACAAGCTGGCTGAGCTCAGGCGACAATCTGCAGCACAAGTTGAAGCAATAGTAGCTGGGAGACAAACTGATTGCCAAGATTTTGGAGCAGTGAATATGGTGCAGGTCGAAGATGCAGTAGAAGCGACAGCCCTGGCGGCTATAGGGAACCGACCTGGATTCGATCCAGATGAGCACAACGGGGCCCCATGGCCTCCAATTCGCTCTGCCAGCTTTAGTTCAGGCTGGGCAATAGCCAAATGGCCGGATTCAAGGGCCGGTAAATCGTCCCCAGAAGATGGGGCTTCCATCAATTCTGATCCAGTAATAGGGGCTTCCACCCTGCACAAGGTAAATCCTCTCTCTAAACCGTCTGATATAAATCTAGGCCCTTTTGCTGCCGCTCCTGCTTCACAGGGTATAGACCATTCCCCAAAGGGAGCACAATACAATGGAGTAGATAAAGCAACTGCAGGGGGTGATCTGGCTGCCAAGGCAAGCGTTTGCGCTAGCGGAGCTATCCAGAAAGTGAAAGATGCAATGTTAGGGGCAGGGACAGGAGGCAGAGCATGTGGACAGGGAATACCCATACAATCTAGCAGGTCAGAATCATCCATGGAAGCTTCACCTATGGAAGAAGTAGAAACCGAAGTAAACAAGAAAGAAACCAAAGTGGATTATTCATCTCTAGAAAGCAAGGCAGTAAACAGGGGGAAGAATATTGGATCAGAGCATCATAATGATGGGAGTGATGCTAGCCAAGGGAATTTTACACAAAACAGGGTGAATCATCCAAAGGGTTCAGCTTGGAAAGGACAGGATTCAGTGAGAATAGTGAACAAGCCGAGATTCTCGGAGTGGATTCAAAAGCAAACCCATGCTACTAACAGAAGCACAAGAGTCACGGAGACTCTCCAAGCCGTTCAGAACCCTGGGGTAGTAACTACAAATATTGAGCCTGGATTGGTCAATGGCATTAATGTGGAGACAGAAGGTAATTTCCCAGTGGCTGAGATTGATCACGAGATGCACAAAAGGTATCTGGAAAGTTTGATCTCGCGCTCAGTAGTGGGCTTCTTTACTGGGGGCTTTCTGGACTTGCGCAGGTTAAACTTATGGCTATCAGCTCACCTGAAGAGGTTAGGTTTGCCCCAACACCAATCGCTAAAGGCACTTGGTAACAACTTTTTTCTCATCATGTTTGACAGTGAAGCAGTTGTGGATAGATTAGTTGCCCGTGCAGCAGACCCATTTGCAGGAGGCTTCATTTTGTACCAGTTTTACACGCCAGGCTTTCTCCCTAATAAGCTTTCCGCTATCAAAATCCCTTGTTGGTTTGAAATAGAGTATCTTCCACCAGACCTATTAGTCCCGGAGTTCCTAAAGTCTATTGCCAACACGTTAGGCTCATATGTATCTCACTCTATTGCCAAAGGGCCTAGAATCTGTGTTGCTATCATAGCCAACATGCAGATCCCCAAAGGAGTGACTGTGAAAAGTGGAATGTGTTGCTTTAAGTTTCTACTCAAGCTATTAAATGGATGGGAAATAAGGAGGATGTTCCTCAATGTGGAACTAGAAGAAGTGATCAAACCAAGCCATGCAAATGTCAACGATCAAAATGCCTCCGAGGGCAATGACAGAGAGCATGTGCATGTGACTGAAGATGACACACAGAGAGAAGCCCCTCAAGGGACACATGTTCCCCTCCAGGTTGCGGTCACTCCCCCATTTACTCCCGCTCCCGAACCAGCTTTCGCTACCCCTTCTTCATCCGGTGTGCCTGGAAACGCGACCCCGAGTGTGCCAAGTTCTAAAGTGGACACCTTGGGTGGGGAGACTCAATGGCAAGTGGTGGCCTCCAAACATGGTATAAGAGCTAGAAATCTGGCCAGGAAATCTAGAGGCTCCCATGACATGGTGAACTCAAAATGTGCAGACTCTCCACAACCAATGTCAGCTCTGTCTAAGTATATCTCAGAGGTATCTTCTATTGAGAAGGGGGTTCTCGCAGGTATGATAACCAAGAATACACGAGGAGCAAGGCTCCTTGAATCGGCTCTGGGGAATCATAAAGGCAACTCCAATTGGGCAGATACTGATACAGATACAGTAGATGACGTGGAGATGCTAGAGAACCCATTTGCTCTAATAGGTAAGAAAAATAAGCTGGATGCAAATATGAATCCAGATAACTTAGGTGAGATGAAAAGGAAGAAAGCTTCGACCTCTTCCTTTAGCAACTCCGCTGATGACAATGGTATAGTTGGCCGTCCCACAACTTTCAACTTATGATTATTGTCTCATGGAATTTGCGTGGCATCAAGGGTGTTCTTAAGCGTGGGCGAGTGTTAGCAGCTATCAGGTCTATGAAGGCGGATGTCATCCTTCTACAGGAGCATAGACTTCCAGACTTTGAGGCCAGGTCTATTGGCAGTTGGATTGGAGGTAATTACTCCTCCTTTAGTTGTGCGGCTGAAGGAACTAAAGGAGGCACTTGTATCTTATGGAAGGGACAAGTCCAAAAGTATCAAATTGCAGGGGGAAGTGGTAGATGGCAGGTTGTAATTTTTGAAACAAATAATTGTATATGGGGGCTCGTCAACATTTATGCCTCTAATATACCTACAGAGAGGGCAGCTATGTGGAGAGAGATTGAGCTCTGGATAACTCATCAAGGTTTGGGAGTTGAAAATTGGATCCTTGGAGGGGATCTGAATATGACAGATGTATGGGATCAAAAAATTGGGCTGCACAGGAATTTGCTACAAGAGGAAGAAGTTTCGTGGAACTCTCTTTTAAACAGCGTTGGCTTCTCCCTAATTCCTCCATCTAACGCTGCATTTTCCTGGTCTAATAAACAGAAGGGGCATGACAGAGTATACTGCTTACTAGACAGGTTCTACATGGCTAATAGGACAGCCTCCTTCATGGACAGATGTTATGTTGAAGGAGAGCTTGCTTTCTCAAGATTCGAGACCATGTGCCACAAAAGCTAGTGTTGGAGAGTATCCCTACTAAAAGAAGAGGAGGGAATGTGCCTTTCAAGTTTAATACCTCCCTACTAGGGAAGGAGGCATTCTGCAGACCCTTTAGGACTTTCCTGGCTTCTCTAACTAATACAGAATGCCTCCCTTCCATGAAGGCTTGGGTTAAAAAGATTAGCCTTATGAAAATGTGGATCAAGAAATGGGGCAAGGAGAAGTGCTTGAAATTCAAGAAAGAAAAAAATGCCGTGTATAAGCTTCTAAGGGCAGTCAAGCAGGATCTGTTACTTGATCCCCATAACAGAGACAAGCAATCCTTAGAGGAGGAACTGGAAACAAAAGCCAAAGCTATTGAGGAGGAGGAAGCTAGGGGGGCTGCGGTTCGTTCCAAAACAAAGTGGTACGCAGAGTCAGACCATGAAAACTCTAAGTGCTTCTTTAGAATGGCAGGGGCCAGATTAGCAGAGAAAAGTATCACTTCAATTAAGGATAACTGTCAAAATATACTTACTGATCCCGGGGGTATCAAGGCATTTATTCGGGACAGCTTTCAGGCTCAATTCAAAGCAGACAATCTCCCATCCTCTTATCAATCCCAAATCTCTCTTTGGTTGGCCCAGATTGATTGGGCACATAAGATTACTGTGGATGACAACCAAACTTTATTACGTCAGCCGGGCGAAGAGGAGATATTTAAAGTACTATGCTCTCTGGCCTCTAGTAAGTCCCCAGGCCCTGATGGCTTTCCTCTTGAATTCTTTGTGGAGTTCTGGGACGCTCTTGGACCAGACTTTGTGAAGGCTGTTTGGGGGGCTTGGTCCTCTTGCTCATTACATCCAACTCTAGCACAGGATTCATCACCTTGGTCCCAAAAGTTTCTAGACCTCTATCACTTGGGGAGTGGCGTCCCATTGCACTAACAAATGTGTTATATAAGGTAATCATGAAAGGCATCGCCAACCGTCTTAAGCCTATCTTAAACAGGGTTATTGGAAGGGAGCAATCAGCTTTTCTGCCAGGTAGATATATTTTGGACAATTATCTAGCGGCTAGAGAAGGAATGCATTGGTGCAGATCTACACAGCAAAACTGTGTACTTATTAAGATGGATTTTAGAAAGGCCTATGACTCTCTTAGGTGGGATGGCCTGCGAGAAGTGATGAGCCACATGGGATTCAATAAACAGTTCATCGACATCTCAATGGGAATGAACAAATTTGCCTCTGCATCTGTCTTGGTTAATGGTGAACCCTCTGGTCTCTTTGATCTCAGGAAGAGTATTAGGCAGGGCTGCCCGCTTGCCCCATACCTTTTTTTAATTATGGCCAACCTTCTCACAAGGATGGTTAATCTCAAAGTCTTGGAAGGGGGCATCAGTGGTCTGGTTTTTTTACCGAGTCAAGCCGAAAAACTCACAATCATGCAATATGCGGATGACACTTTTATGTTCCTCAGGTATGACGATGGCAGCTTTCATTCCTTTCGTGAGATATTGATTGTGTTTGAGTTTATATCAGGCATAGGGCTAAATGCCACCAAATGTACCGTTTTATGGGCTTTAGAGGGAGATATTGACCCTCATGCTAATGGATTGGGCTTCCGGTCGTGGGCGCGGGGAAGTAGGATTAAGCTATTGGGTTTGCCCCTTTCTGTCTCAGATAATATGAAGGCTCTCTGGGCTCCTATTTTAGACAAACTTAGAAAAAAGGTTGGGTTATGGTCTTCTAAAGGATTATCTGTAGCAGGAAGAGTAACAGTTGCTAATGTTGTTCTGGCCAGCTCTCACATATATTCCTCATCAGTGATGGTAGCCCAGAAAGGAATATATAATCAAATACAGGTTATCATTAGAAAGTTCATCTGGGGGGGTATGGCTAACGTTGCTTGGTCCGAGCTATGTAGAGATAAAAGGGATGGAGGGATTGGATGTAAGGACCCTTTCACATGTGCTCAAGCTCGGGCGCCGATTTGTCCGGGCGAAGTTTTACAAGGGGTACATCTCCTGCTTTGGCATTTGTTAAGCACTGGTTTGATTTGTGCAAGATTCAAGGTTAACCATCTCTTCCTAGGGATGAACTAGGAGCCTCTTTTTGTAACTTTACGGTGGCCCCTGGCACTTCCCCAGTCATGAGGCGTATTCTTCATGCTTGGAGGGAGGTGCAAACAGTTTGCTCCCCCTTGACTATACCTCAAGAAGCTGGGAAAGCCAGTATATTCTGGAACATTCATGTATGGGAAGAGAATGGACGTCCCTTGGCATTAGTTCATCCTCGCATCTTTAAGAAATGGCGAGACCATAGGATCTTAAAATTGCAGCATCTTTGGGAAAATGATAGATGGATCTCTTGGATGGAATTTAGACTCAAAGTGCAAAGAGCAGGGGAGGGAGATAGAAAGATACTATGAAAAATTCTATATAATGTTAAGCTTCTCTCAGGGGCTACTGGTCCCGAGGAAAAGTGGTCCTGTGCAGATAAGGAGACATACAATGTTGCAAGTATCTATCGGGCCCTTTGTGATGACTCTCCTCTTAAAGCAGAGGCTAGGCTTCAAGTGAATAGATCAGCGGCTAAGCTCCTCTTAGCAAACTCCTGGAAAACCTTATGCTCTAGGAGAATACAATTTTTTAGATGGGAGGCTCTCCAAGGAGGTCTCAACACGAAAGTGAAGCTGGTCCATAGAGGAATTGTGTCTACAGACCAATGTCCTCTTGGGTGCCAGGCTAGCGAATCTCTTTCACATCTCTTCTTCTGTCCAAAAATTATTGAATTCTGGTATTGGGTATGCCCTATTATGAGACTACATATACACCAACTTGGGTGGCCGAACGCTGTAATGATCTTGGACAGGGATTGTATTGATGCTTCCCTGGTTAGCATGGCTCTCTGGATTATATGGAGACATCGGTGCGATGTCACTTTGGGGGGGCAATCCATCTCTATTGAGAAACTTAAGAGTCTTTTCAATAAGGAAGTTGCTTTAATGGCATTGTCCCACCATAGGAAGATGGGGATGAGTTACAATAAGGGATTGGACAGAATTGGTAAGATTGAAGGATTTTATAACTACTTTAAGTGCCATTGGATGAGCTCTGAGGACCTAGACTTTCATGATAGATCTAATGGTAGAACAATCTGAGCTTAGTGGAGAAAGCAATCTGAGTAACTGACCAGATGGAGTCTCTCTACCATTATGTTGTTGTGGAAATAGGACTTCCCTTAGTACACACATCATTGATGCATAGAGAACCCGTATAATAGCCCTAATGCTTCCTATTTGTCCCACTGGGGACTCTCTGTATCTTTATTATTATTATTAATAACAAAAAAACACACTCTTACCCTTAAAAAAAAAAAAAAAAAAAAAAAATAATGGTTATGTATGTTGTTCCAGAATGTCCAACAAGATGTGAAGATTGAAGTGCTCCATCTGGTGCCCATGTCAGATGGTGTTGCAATGCATGCAAATGTATTCCCTCTAGGGGTTCTAAAGGCAAGGATGAATGTCCCTGCTACAGAGATTGGAGAACTCTAAGGGTGGTGCCAAATGCCCTTGATCATAACATGCTTTTTCTTTCATTGTCAAAATTTTTTTGTAGCAATGTTGCTATTCTTTGTGCATTTCATGGACATTAAAAGTCTTCCTCCACATCCTCCTCTTTACAATAATAACGTTAATCAATCAATGAAACATTCATCCCCTCCATTACAAGGTTTGGAAGCCAAATTGCATTAGTTAATAGATGATTTTAACATATGCACCGACTGAAAATAGCCAGGAGATGATAAAAATCATAAGCAAGAAGAAGCATGTTTATTTTCAAAGATCTTTTCATGACAAGAATATAGATCAAGTGATGCGAAGTAGAACTAGTTCCGTTTTGAATCCATACTAGTGCAGGATGCAAATGCATATAAGAGAACAAGAGAGTCCTAGTGGCAAAGCCAATTCAAACATAATTTCTCAGGGATACCACAAAGAACAAAAGGAATGATGGAAGAATAAGAAGATATCAAAGAGAGTGCATTATCTTTTGGACCTACTAATAGTAAGAAATCATTCCTTTGCTCAATCAAAAGGGTTCTTCTATACCTTGGCTCATGGAGGAGGTAGACAAACCTAGTCATACTTGAAGATAAGTACTCAGTCACACTTGAAGATAAGTACTCATAGAGCAAAACACACTTGCACCTGTAGGAACATTTTGTTGTATTGGCAAAGCTAGTAGGGCATATTTGCTTATGATTATGCTAGATGACAATATATTATCAGTATACTATTGCACTATAGTGGTGCAGATAAGTTGTCATTTTCTCATTCATTAAAGCACTTTTTGGGTTGCCCCTAGGGGGGCAAACCCTCGTTTATGTGGGTTTGTGGGATATACTGAGTATATGCTGGAATATACTCAGTATATGTTGATGACTGCTAAAAACCCTTTGTTCCCTGTAAATGCACGGTCAGTTGCGTTGTGGATCAAGGATGTTCTTGACCGGGTAACTGGCAAGGCAGATCGAAGCTCGAATCTGATGCTGGCCGGGCAGATTGAAGCTCGAATCCGATGCTGGGCCCTGTGCTCTCTGCCAGTAACTCCAAGAACAACTTTTTCAAATTCATCGTCTGGGTGCTTTACAGGCAGCACTTTTAATTGCTTCTGGGAGCCAAATCTTCTTCGTTTACTAGAATCCCCAGAAACATTCATAACGGGCTATGAACAGACCCCCGTTCCTTACCATTTTGCAGTTGTTGAAAGATATCGACATGAACACGGATGCATATAACTCTCCGCACCTCTGCAGATAACAGCCCCATAGTGTCCATTGCATGTCTGCCATACCTGTTGGCGCATCTTCCATCCCTGCGTTTACTTAAATCTTGGTTGAAGATTGAGACGGTCTTTGTTTCACTTTACATTTGCAGCAGAACAACCTTTGAGCAGACATTGGAGCAAATCAAGTATGGAGCATACATCAGATTTTTGGAAATCAGGTACCTTCTGGCTTTAAGAAATTCAATCAACATCATCATTTTTGGGTTTTACCATGCATTCCATGCTCTTCACGAACGTCCTAAACGTTGAAGGCTGATGTAATAGGACACTTCTTCTTGCTGAACCTCTCTTTATATATCTGTTGCCTTAACTAGGCCAGAGCTAAGGGGCTCTCATGCTTTGCATATCCTGAAGTCCTCAAGTAGATTTGAATTTGAACATCCATTTTTTATTCTTACCTGTGTTCTATGGCAGATTAGATCTGGCGTAAGACCATTTACGAAGTGCAGTAAGCATGCAGATAGTAAATTTAGCAACGATTTGAAGCTCCATGGGCAAATAGAGCTAGTTTAAAAAATGCACGACAAGCTTTATTTTCTAGATCTAATGAGAGGGAATGTTTTTGCCACTATGATTGAGCTAGACGAGTCATCATAGATTTAAATCGTAATCACCGTTTTGAAAAAAATCTACATTGCAGCATGTGAAAATTATATAGGTGAAAAGATCCTGAGCTCTATTATATCTGGGATCTCTTGCTGCAATGGTTTTTGGAATTAGTGATTTTTCGGAATGACTTTCTCGACCAGTCTCAGGCTGAACCTAGCCGCAGCACTTCCTTCTTTACAATTTCGCATGCTGCCGACGTTGGAACATAGGATTAGAAGCTTACTGGACGTAGCGATGGCTGTTGGGGCAACAATAGATAAAACAAGTATTTGTTTTTTATGCTTCCATTTGCTTCCGCCTCTTTTTGGATCAAAGCTATGATTCCTGTACATTTGATCTTGCCTAGAAAGAGCCTGAAATTGGAGCAGATGGGTTCGAAAAAAAAAACCATCATTGGTGAAGGGGAAAGTGAGTCATCCTATGGAGGATTATTATGTAGCAGAGTATAGGCATGCTAAAAACCATGAGCTAGGATTGTTTGCTGTTTTTGATGGGGAGTTGGGACATTGATGTCCCTGCTTATTTGCAGAAAAACCTGTTTGACAAGATTTTGAAGGAGGTGAGTTTTTGTGATTTAGAAGCATGTACATGTTTGATATGAAGAAACTAATTATATTGCCACTTTCAAGCCGTGTTTTGGTCAAATCCAATAAGTATTAAGAAGGCATATAGCAGTACAGATCAAACCATTTTGGATAAGTCGCAAGTTCTTGGATCAGGTGGCTCTACAGCTGTGACAAAAATTATTATTAATGGGGAGCAGCCTTTTGTTGCTAAAATTGGGGACTTCAGAGCAGTCTTATCTTTGGGCGAGGACAAGGCTGGCAAACTATCAGTTGATCATGAACCAGGAAAACCTTCAGAGAGAGCAAGCATTCAAAACAGAGGAGGATTTGTACTCAACGTGCCAGATACTAAGATATGATGCAATTTCCTTTAGGGAGTTGGAACCTTAGAGTACCTTGGTTTCTTGGTTTAACATGTACAAGAATGTTAATTAGAGCATTTTGTGTTGCAGGATATGTTCCTCGTGTAGATGGGCAGCTGGCTGTTGCTAGGGCATTAAGGAGCACTTGAGCGTTGAGCTCGACATTAAGCAGGAAAGGGTTGATTCAAGAACAGAGTTCTTATACTTGCAAGCGATGGGCTAAATGAAACTGGAGAGCTTTTAAAGGTTTTGTTTATATAATCTTCATAGTTAGCTTCAATGGGAATATAGTTGCCAGGCATGGATTCAACAGATTCAAATTATTCAGTCAATTGGAACTGCCAGGAGTTGAATTTGTCAAGTGGGGTTTGTAAAACTGCGAAGACAATTTCGTTACAGCATTATCTTTTCTAGATGGCAACTTTATTTGCTTCCATTTGCTTCATAGAAGTCAATTTGTTTTATTTGCAACTTCATTTGCACGTTCTTATCTAAGATCACAGTGTTTGCTCTTCATGCAGGTATATGGATCAATGTGTAGCTATGTCTCTATAGAAGGTGCTCTCTCATTTGGAGAGGCTTCAATCAAAGAGAAGAGTTGTGTTGCTATTAGTGGAGCCAGCTATTGCATGCTAGTAGACATTCATGCATTCATATGAGGACATGATTTTGGCAAAGTAACATATCGTCATTAGTGTTTGTTGCACCGGAGTTTTGAAGGTCTTTCGAACTAAGCTGCAAGCACAGAAAATGCCATTTGTAGAGTTCTGAATCTTCAATTGTCCTGTCTATTGTATCATAAGGAGGAAAATCTTGCAAGAGTATTAGAGTTCAAAGAAAATCTTTCGAGAAGGTTCAAGGCCAGCAGAGAACTTTATTCTACTTTGGTGCTGATTTGCTATCACAACTAGGAGATGATTTAACTGACTCTCGCACAATAAAATAATGTAACTGATTCCAAGCAACAATGAATCAACTTCTGATTAATTTTAAGGATCTCACAGGAGAAACCTTGCGCAAGAAATGATCTCCAGGCAGTAATATTATCAATTTCGTCAAGTCATCTTGGAAAGGAAGCCACGTAGAGAAAGCCAAATGTGCAACCAAGACCAAATGCACACAAAATCACATTACAAAATCACTTTTAATCTTCAATCAGATGTACACTATATAAATATAGAAGTAATTATGTTGGCTATTTGAGCTCCTCCTGGCTCTTGTAATTGAGCAACACAAAAGTTGTGTTGTAGGCTCTTTGTGGTGTAGCATTAAACACATTGAGATTACTCAAGAAATGCATGTTGAATCCCTCTGATTTTAGCCAATTGAAGGATGCCTAGAGGTAATAATAATGCAATGCATACTTTTCAGATGGGCAGACCTTTAAGCCAGAAAGCTCTAGAGCAAGAAAAAATGGTTCATCTGGCATGGGAATTATGAGGAAACATTGGTAGAGTAGGCTGGTTTGAAATTTGAAGTGAACAGTAATGAAAATTATAAATGGTATTTAACTGAATTTCATACTATAGCAGCAGAGGCTAGCTTTTGAAAGCAAAACTTGTATTATGATGTAAAATTGTATTGTGCTGGTCATACTAATACACAGAATATGATTGAAACAAAGCTAAAATAATAATATAACTAATCTCAATGTTTTTAAAGTGAAACGATAAGGGCTAAAAAGCAATTAAGGGAAAAATAGATTTGGCATACACAAGCGTAAACGGATTTTCTTTATTCAATATGAGGAAGACAAGGAACAATAGGAGTTGAGAATGAGTCCAATCACTCGACCATGGAACTAGCACTTCTAAAACAAAGAAGTAATCCGTTAGGAGCCTCCAAGATCCACCACTAATTCCTATGATGCAATCCTTCACAGAACTAATTTTTATGAGACAACCAATGATGATCATTGTTCCTACAACATGTCCTTATAAATCACCTCTCCTCCAATCGTAGATAACCAATAATAGAGTAGCTAACTCTATGGTGCACTATGATTGGCATGACAATTAGAATAGTTAATTCTAATGCCATGGTTGTATAAAAGTCTGAACTTTCTTATAACATTCTAACTTTTAGAATGTATTCGTAACATTATGATAGCGTTAGTCATATAAAGCAAAGAAATAGTACCTCTAGTTGTCATAAAAAACCATATGCTATGACCCAGGCTTTGACAACATAAATTGTGCGGGTATACAACTATTACATGCCCTTTTTAGTATTCAAAATAAATTGGCTATGCATTTTTTTTCCCTACTTCCTTCCCGACTTCTTCGTATGTTGCGACTCACTTAATGATGTCATAGATGAAGACTTATAGCTTAAAATATTATGAGTACTGCTAGATGCTGACAATGTATCTGGAAGACATCAAACACGTTCAGACATTTCTACAATACTCAACTACTCAATTACATACACAATTTGATCGAGGAGCACTTGTGGACGGGCTAGTAGATCGATGGAGGCAAGGATTCTTCTACGGTATGTAGCATGTATTGTGCCTCTACAAAACTTGCACCTCAGATGTTTGAAGCCTCCCTATGATAAAAATTCGAGCAGAGGTCTTCAAGGAATACTCTTGTTTCTCTTCTAAGAGAATACATATTTTTATTTTCTACTCTATTACAGTTGTCTTTACGTTTTTGCAATCCTTGTTCCATGATGAGGACTAGATATTTCTTCAGGCTGATCTCACTTGGGGGATGGTTACAGGTATTTTACCTCTTTACCTCCACTTTACCTCCAGGGCACCAGAGGGCAATCTTTGTGCGCACTTTAAGCCACTTTACCTCAAGGGCACCACTTTAAGCAACTTTACCTCCAGGGCACCAGAGGGCAACCCTCTGTGCGCAGCACCTTGTTATTGTCGTTTACCACCACTTAATCTTTGCATATTATCATAAGAAACCACCAACCTTTTCCAATTTTAAAATTACATGGAGAGCTATTCTTGTTATTGCACCTCATAGCACAATTTGGGTACTCTACGTTATGGACGATTACAACTAGCAAGAAAAAAATATGATACTCTAAAGTATGATGACTATATTTCGTTTTTGTGGAGCTTCCCCTCTCATAGCTATTCTTGTTATTGCACCTCATGAAGCTATAACTGTAAAAAACCGATGCCATTTAGTTAGTTAGTTCACCTGACGGTTAGGCTTTCTTGCTTTTTATACCCCTTTAGTCTTTCCTCTTCTTCATCAGCGCATCTTCATGGGCAAAAGTATGCTGGTGGGTAGCAAATAAACGCGAGCCCAGCACCAGTACCAGCACCCAAAATACATTTTTTTCCACCCTTCATACATTTTTTTCCCACCCTTCACCTATATAGTACCACCTATTTTCTGCCCGTCTCTTCGTCTAGCCCATACCCGTTTATACAATCATTACCTGTTTGCCGCCCGCAGTAATGAATGCGACCCGCTGCAATCTGGAACCAGTAGACAAACTAACTTTCGAATTTGTGTTTTCCAAATCTCTCTTCCCCAACTTTCTCTACTCCGGCAAAGCAACCCGCGAATTTGTGTTCTCGGATTTCCACATTAAACAAACAGATCAACCATAGTAAAGAAGGTGATTGATCCGCCCGCTCAAGCAGTAATTCCAACGGAGGCCATGCGCCGGGTAAGCAAAAAGCAACTAAACAAAATTTCTATGGGTTTAGGGTCCCCTGTTAATTCGATTTTCTTGCATTCTTCCAGGCCAGAAGAAATGTTCCCTTAAGACCGGACCTGGCTGATTGCCGAATCGAAGAAGACTTCCATGCGTATGCAGGTCTGCCAAACGAGGGCGTTCATCCCTCTCAATTTCGAACAGATCTCATATCTGCAGCAGAGTACAATGAAGTTTGGGATACCAACGGGGTCATTCCTGGCAAAACTTCTATTGACAAGGTAAAGCCAGAGCACGAAGAAGCTCTAATTGAACTTCTGAGCAAAATATACCCGGACGGATTGAAGAACAGAGAAGTTAGAAAGACAGTATCATACCTATTTGCATTCAATAACTGCCAGAGAGCAAAGTAGGATCCAGAGAAGTTCAAGGTTAATTGGGCAGCAGTTGCAGCAAAGAGTAGAGCCTACAGCAGCAAGGTTAAAAGTGAACCCATCAGCAGTGCTCCAGCAAGCAGAGCAGAGACCAGCATTAGGGCGGATTTGGGGTCTGAAAATGGCCTTGTAAGAAAAATTCCATGTCATATTTTCTCTTGCTTATTAATTGTACTTTCCTTCTCTTTAATCGCAATAAATACTCAAAAAGTAACTTCATCAATTAGTTTTTCGGCCATAACTTTTGATTCATAGCTTCAAATCGCATGATTTTTGTTTCATTAGATGCGGAATCAAAAGATCTATCCAACAGTATGGGGATTGAATATATTTTAATCTAATTTAGATGACCAAAAGTTAAAAAAAAACGAGAAAAAAACTGGTTTTTTGCATTTTTTTTAGTCTTTCCTTTTATCAAAAGCATATCAAGGCTATACTCATTGGAAAGATCTCACCATGGGCTATCCAACGGAACAAACGGCGTGCAATTTGGACATCACAATCACAAGTTATAGCCAAAAAACGATTGCATTTGAGTTAAAAAGTGCAATTATTACAGTACTATTTATTGCAAAAGTGCCACGTAATACTGATTTTCATTTTGAATTCCTCTCTTTCATTGGCTTGAAGGTACTATGACATGGATATTAAAACTTAAAGATAAGGGCCATTTTGAGACCCCAAATCCGCCCTAATGCAAATCTCAGCAAACCACAGCACCTGAAAGCATAGCAGAAAGGCAAGTTTCAGGAGGCACTGGTATTAAATTAGAAGGGAGGCCGTCCATTAGGAGCGTTGCAATGTGCCCAATAGCTTACACAGCTTATGGGGAGAACATATCACGCCTGGAAGTCATGTGCAAAGCTTTGCAGGAAACCCTAAACACGAAGCAGGCTGATTTAGTCTCCAAGAAGGAGCTAGTTGTCCAGTCCCAGGATAAGGGAACTTTCTTCTCGGCTTCACAAGAGAAATTGCAGACAATAAAAGACAACATCTCACGTCTTCAAGCCCTGACAGGTCCTGATGCTGGTGCCTCTGCTGAGCTACTGCGCTTAGAGAGAGAGAAAGACATGGCAGAGTACATGCTTAAAGCCCTTATTGAAATGGGGGGTGGTCCAGTAGATGACGGGATAGTTCAACAGGTGGCCACTGTAGCTGCTGAGGTTGCAAACAATAAAGTGCAGCTTGCAAAAGCCCAGCAGCATTTACAGAATGTCAACAGGCTTAGGGAACTTACAAAGAGAGCTGGCCAGCTTGTGAGCATCTATCCTGTGCCATTCGGGTTGCCAATTGGAGATGAGGAGAGATGCTCCACATGCGGGCTCGCATTCCAGGATGATTACACCCTCAGTCTGAAGCTGAAATGTGGCCACGTGTATCATGTCAGCTGCCTGAGTTTGCTTATGGAGAAGACACACTGCCTCGAATGCTCAGAAACAGCTCCAGCAGGCTTAGTGGAGGAATTGGGGAAGACAGTCAAGCAGGAACCCTTATATGCTGGGGCAGCAAACAAACACATAGTTGAGACAATTGACTTAGATGAGGTGGTAGCTACAACCCGCACAAAGAACAGGAAAAGGAAGCATGTTAAAACACCTCTTAGTAAAAGGACCCCCGGACACAAGTCTACAAGGACTCGAACTCCACAAGCAAGAACAGTAAAAAAAGGTACACGCTTGTTTTCTGAATTGGGAACATTAGAAGCGCCTATAAACGATTAACAAAGAAGATTCAAGCGTCGGCAACACAATGCAAAGACTGAAAGCACAAGTGCTAAAGACACCAACACGGTCCAAAGCGATTCCAAGTAGTTCTAACGATGTTGACAATTACCATATAGTTCCAAATTCTGCAGAAGCCTCTACAAAGGCCTCCTCTAACACCTGCTTGTTGATGCGAGGCGGCACAAGGATGTTGAAGATGTGGAGAAGCAGGTCAACAAGGTTGTGACCGAATCACTAGGCTCACAAGGTCAAGGACCAAAAATGTTCTGAGAACGAGAGAGTGAGGGTGAGTCAGATGATTCGGTTGATGAGGACGTGCCTATAGACGTCGCACTAGGGAAAAAACCCCAGTCTAATGTAATTTTCCCATACTTGTTTCAGGCCCAATTTTAATTGCACAAGACTTGCCAAAACGAAAGCGGTTAAAGGTTTTTTTGTTTAATACCATAATATATTTATTTTCCCCATTGTGTCCTTGTAAAATTTGTTTGGAGTTTCAACCTAGGGATCAATATGCATTTGCCTGCAGAAGGAGAAGGCATCCACAAGTGGTACTTAGTGAATCTGAAGATGAGGATAGTGAGAGAACCCAGACAGATAATGAAGAAACCAAAGTGCCAAAACAACCTATTACATATAAAAGGTGCAATCCTGTTATATTTCAGAATGTGTATTCTCTACAAGTTTCAGTTGGTAATTGGAGCACATCCTTGCATGCAGGAGAACAAGGCGGTCGCGGAATGAGGAAACGGAGGATAAAGCACGGAGGGCCACCGCGAACGAGCATCGATAGCCGTGAAACACCCATACATTGGGGGCAGGGAGATACTAATATAGATGTATCTAACTATGGCTATCAGCACTCTCCATCATCTGGTAACAAAGCTAAAGCAGAGTCCAGCAGATCGCAGCAACGTCCAGCACATCTCGATAGCACTTCCCAGCAGAGTCCAACACATCTCGATAGCACTTTCCAGCAGAGTCCAGCACATGTCGCAGCACAGTCAAGCACAATGCAGCAGACATCGACAGTGGTTGCAAACGTTGAGGGATGGGCACCCAGACGGAAATTGATGGTGCTTGACATAAATGGTGTACTGGCACAGACACAACAGAGGAGAACGGGCCAAAAATTCTTGCCTCCATCTCAAACGAACCATGTTGTAAAAGAAACTGCAAGTAAGTACCTCATTTGCGCACGGGGGTATCATGAGTTTGTGGAGGGCACGCGCAGAGGTTTGATATTGTGATCAGGAGTGCTTCTCTACTTCGGGAAACACGGGATATGGTGGAGGCATTGTTCGTGATTTGCGGACCAAATTCTTGAAGGTATATAGTCAAGAGCAGTGCTATGCATGCGAGCATCCAACCAGCACAGCAAAGCAACTTTTTTTCAAGGAATTGAAGGTTGTACTTGAGGATTTTCCTGAATATCATGGTATGATTTTCTTGGTAGATGACAGCCTACACAAAGGGTTTCTAAACCATGCACACACAACCGTTCCTATTATGCCTTTCAAGGGGCGGGGAAGAGGACAACTTTTTGCAGAAGTTTGTGTGTCCAGCATTGGATTACTTGTCTTCTCATGCAGTAGAAGAAACAATCTCACAGCTAGACATCACTGATGCATGGTTGGAAAAGGAAACAGTTGCAGTGCTGGATTACTGTCTCAACAACTATCTTGTCTCGGCCTATTATATCCTCAATGCTCCAGAAGAGGTAACGAAGGCGCTTGTTGGGCACCATTCACGAGGACTCTAACCACGGTGAAAACTTCAATGACTCATGGAATAACCATTGTACACTACCCTTTTGTAATATATGTATGATTGCTTTGTGTAATCTTGAGTATTGAGTAATCTTGAGTGATGTCTCTAATACAACATAAAAAATCCAGATAAAGGTCTTCAAAATTTAAGACAAAGGTAATTGTAGCACCACTTTTGATTTTGCAGGAGAACAAGGAAAGTAGTTTCTGGGGACAGGGTTGATAACCACCTAGTCCCCGTGCAAAGGCTGCGGATAGCCAGGAGACACCACTTTTTTGGGGGCAGGGAGATCATGGGGCAGGTGCATCTCAGCGGAGAGAGAGAGAGGAGAGCAGAGAGGGGAGAGAACAGAGAGGAGAGAGAAGAGAGAGAAGAGAGAGGGAAGAGAGAGGGGGAGAGAGAGAGAGAGGGGAAAGAAGAGAGAGAAGAGAGAGATGGGAAAGAAGAGAGATGAGAGAGAGAGGAGAGAGAAGAGAGAGAGAGAGAGAGATAGGGAGAGAGAGATAGGAGAGAGAGAAGGAAAAGAGGGGAGAGAGAGAGAGGAGAGAGGAGAGAGAGGAGAGAAGGAAGAGAGACAGACGAGAGGAGGGAGGAGAAAGAGAGAGAGGAGAGAGGAGAGAGAAGAGACCGGAGAGAGAGAGAGAGAGAGAGAGAGAGAGAGAGAGAGAGAGATGACCTTCTAGAGAGAGAGAGAGAGAGAGAGAGAGAGAGAGAGAGAGAGAGAGAGAGGAAGAAGAGAGAGGAGAGATAAGAGAGAGAGAGAGAGAGAGACAAAGAGAGATTGGATGTCAATTTGGGGCTTCTCATCTCGATCGTTGAAGATGAAGTTCAAGCTTAGGGGACAAGGAACGAGGAGTGAAAGTTTCGTGGTATTTGCTGTGCATTGTTCCTCCTCAGTATTCTGAGCACTCTGTGTTCCTAGAGAGAGGGAAAAGAGAGGATAGAGAGAGAGGGGGGAAATAAGAGAGAGAGAAAGAAAAGAGAGAGAGAGAGAGAGAAGAGAAAAAGAAGAGATGGGGGAAGAGAGAAAGGATAGACAGAGAGAAAGAAGGAGATAGAAGAGAGAGGGAGAAGAGAGAGAGGGAGAAGAGAGAGAAGGGGAAGAGAAGAGAGGGGAGAGAGGGTGCAAAAAGGAGGGCCCGGCGCCGGGCCCTTTTCTTTTGCACAAGCATTGTCTCTAATACTACAAGCATTGTCTCCAATACTAAAATACTCCAATACAGTAGTCCAATACTACAAACATTGTCTCACAAGCATTGTCTCCAATACAATCATCAAAATTTGAGACAAGTAAACAAGTAACTACAGACCTGTTAAAATGATAAAACAACTAGGTCAAAGCATATTCAACCTTCATATGGTAGATCCAAGGATCATCTCGGTGAGTAGCCCTGCTCAAGGGAAAACTGCTGGTGCCGTGAATCCGATTCATCTCAAACTTGATTGCCGACAATACGCGATGATCAGATCGGAAGGTGCTCCCAACTACCATCGGCTGGACAAAGATAGTACAAACCAGCCAATACATGTTCATCGACATTGAAGGTTCGACTCAGCCTATCCTTGACAATTTCCCCAAGGATATGCCTCGGCTTAACACATTTCACCACATAGAAATCTGCATTCTCCTAATTTCCCTCCTCGGCTACAACAAAGAAAGTTATCACCTTCCTCTATGTTTCCACTAAGCCATTCTCCATCACCTTCAAAAAAATGCCTCATCGATTTCGTCTTCAATACCTTCACCAAGAGACTTATCCGGGCTTTAGTGTAACATATTTCCAATTCTTCAGCCCGTGCTTGTTCACACAAGATGACGGTTTCCTTTCAATCCTTACCCACGTAAAACAACTTAAACCTCTATGAGCCACCCTTGTGCTTGATTTGGCCAAGTATGTTGGATGTGTGTATTTGCTTGGTCCCTTCCACTCGCACAGCCCAAATCCGGTGAATCCGTCCTATCAATATCATCCTTTCTAATTACCCGAAGTACCGCAAGGAGACAACAAGTATTGCAGCTCACAAAAGAGATAATATAGCACTACTCATCACATTACGCCAGTTCAGACGACAACACTTAAAGCGGATGAAAGCACTATTCAAAGACAAGACAACAAGTTTATGCAAAAGATTACTCAACGTAATATAGCAGATGAAAGCATAATACCTTTTGATGTCCCCATTATTGGTACCTTCATTCCAACGAAGGAATTCCACAGCATCAAGAAGCACCCTAAATCTCACCCCATCATACTTGAGTCGCTTCTCTAGTGAATGCCCCTTTAAGGACTCGGCTTTCTTGCCCATCGTGCTCTCCCCTTACCATGGGCTGTCCTAAAGAAATTCCATATTATTTCCTTCCCTAGTTCATGGTGATATCTTGGTAGGAAATAGAATGGCTGGGCAGATTTGAATTGGCTAGAACAACCATCTGACCAAACTATATGCCTGGAGAATTCTACACCATTTGATATAAGCCATGAATTGTGCTTTCTAAGACAGTGCTGCACAAAAAGAGTGTCATGAATCTTCTCATCACTTAAGTAAAAATGGGTTTCCTTCAATAGCTTTCTGATCCCAGAACTGATGTCCATCCTATACGTGATGTGGACGAGAATTGTTATCTGGTCATTATGCCAATGCTGGCTTTGAACCTCCCTTTGTATTTTTATGTTGTAATTCTCTGCAAAATCAATTACAGAAACAATGGTGCCATCTTGGATATTGTCCAGGCAACTCCTGAATTGCATGGCCTGCCATCTAGCCCTGTAATTATGTGGCACGAATATCTTCAATGTGGAACACAGATATGAAATGAAATCCTTCACTGTCGTTCTCTTGTAAGACAATCTAAGGACTGACTTTGGTCCTTTCTTTTTTTTCCCCTTGCCATTTGAGGTCTCGTCTTGTGCTGCAGCTTCAGACTGTGTCCCACCAGCTACCTTGGATTTCTTACTTTTGTTTCCCTTCTTCTCGGCTTTCAGGCCGCAGCCTTCAGTCAGTCAGGTCCCACCAGACTACCTTGGATTTCTTACTTTTGTTTCCCTTCTTGGTAGCACCTGGATCTTTTCTTTCTCACGCCACCTGGCACTTCTTTTTGGTAACGCTAGTGATCGCAACTCCACCGCCTTCTTCTCATCTCCACCGGAATCAGAACAAGGTCTCAGAGCATAAAACAGAATATTAGCGCAAAGTTGAAAGCAAAAACAAGATTCACGGATGACAAAGATATAGCAAAGATGTTTCAAAGATGCAATAAAGAGAGTATTACCTTTTCAAACGTTTTCCATTCAAGCAAGAACTCATGATTCTCTCTTTCTCTTGGACATATAGGAAGACTTTTTATGCCACACTTCTGATATTTCTGCTTCAAGCAGTCATGTTTATACCATTCTTCACCCTCGCTCTTGTTGCAAACCACAGCCCTCCAGAGCTCGCTGGTTGAGTCATATGTATGTTGGCTGGCCAGACACTTCTCACCAGGTCCACAGACCTCGCAACAGCACTTGCACTCTTCACCATGAAATCGGCGGGCCTGACCTTAATGCATTCAGGGCTACCCTGGCATACTCCAACTTCATATAGTATATGCAACAGCAGGTTTTCCTTTCTGATACTTTCTTTACATAAATAGGCTTCAACTTCTTGAATGTGCCTTCAACTTCAGGATGTGCCTTTTTGTATTGTTGAAATAGCTGCAGCTGAATGGTGGCCTTTGGTTAGAAATATTTATGCAATAATAGCAAGGAGCTTTTGTATGGAAACTTATACCTGTGTGACCTCCATAAGGTGCAAGGGATAAGAAATTGAAGCCTGACTCTCCAACAGTATTCACAACATCTTTCTTGCAAGGAGAGACTCTGCTATTTTGTTTTCAGAATTCTGTTATGCTTTGCTTGCAAGCAGGGGTGAGAGAATCGCACCTCAACCTCCTTTGGAAGCAAGACCACAGACCATTTCCAAGGATGGCTTCCGATTTTCTTAATGCAGAAGTTGAATTGTTGACCTCATGCAACCTATCATAAGTAATATTGCACATTAATCAATGAACATATCCCAGCCAGCATCACTCAGCAGATACAAGCACTTAAAAGCATAAAGAAGAACAGGCATGAAAGCAATAATTAGATGTACCTAACAGCCCTGCCATAGTGGAATTGCATCTGGATTTTGTGGAAGAAGCCATCACCAGTGTCGAGGTTCTGGCTCTCCAAATATCATGGTTCCTTTGCCTCTTTGTGGCTGCCATTGTCTTTGTGGCTGCCTCATTGGAAAGATCTCGCCATGGGCTATCCAACGGAACAAACGGCGTGCAATTTGGACATCACAATCACAAGTTATAGCCAAAAAACGATTGCATTTGAGTTAAAAAGTGCAATTATTACAGTACTATTTATTGCAAAAGTGCCACGTAATACTGATTTTCATTTTGAATTCCTCTCTTTCATTGGCTTGAAGGTACTATGACATGGATATTAAAACTTAAAGATAAGGGCCATTTTGAGACCCCAACCGCCCCTAATGCAAATCTCAAGAAACCACAAAAGACGGAAAAGCATAGCAGAAAGGCAAGTTTCAGGAGGCACTGGTATTAAATTAGAAGGGAGGCCGTCCATTAGGAGCGTTGCAATGTGCCCAATAGCTTACACAGCTTATGGGGAGAACATATCACGCCTGGAAGTCATGTGCAAAGCTTTGCAGGAAACCCTAAACACGAAGCAGGCTGATTTAGTCTCCAAGAAGGAGCTAGTTGTCCAGTCCCAGGATAAGGGAACTTTCTTCTCGGCTTCACAAGAGAAATTGCAGACAATAAAAGACAACATCTCACGTCTTCAAGCCCTGACAGGTCCTGATGCTGGTGCCTCTGCTGAGCTACTGCGCTTAGAGAGAGAGAAAGACATGGCAGAGTACATGCTTAAAGCCCTTATTGAAATGGGGGTGGTCAAAGGTAGATGACGGGATAGTTCAACGGTGGCCATCAGAGCCGCCGAGGTTGCAAACAATAAAGTGCAGCTTTGCAAAAGCCCAGCAAATTTTACGTAACGTCAACGTGCTTAGGGAACTTACAAAGAGAGCCGGCTTGTGAGCATCTATCCCGCGCCATTCGGGTTGCCAATTGGAGATGAGGAGAGATGCTCCACATGCGGGCTCGCATTCCGGGATGATTACACCCTCACCGGAAGCTGAAATGTGGCCACGCGGTATCATGTCACCGCCTCGAAGTTTGCTTATGGAGAAGAAGACACACCTCGAATGCTCGCTTGACTCCAGAAGTTTAGTGGAGGAATTGGGAAAGACAGTCAAGCAGAACCCTTATATGCCGGGCAAACAAACAAACACATAGTTGAGACAATTGACTTAGATGAGGTGGTAGCTACAACTCCGCACAAACAACAGGAAAAGGAAGCATGTTAAAACACCTCTTAGTAAAAGGACCCCAGGACACAAGTCTACAAGGACTCGAACTCCACAAGCAAGAGAACAAAAAAAAGGTACACGCTTTGTTTTCTCAATTGGGAACATTAGAAGCCTATAAACAAGGTAATGCTAGCAAGATTCAAGCGGCCAACAACACAATGCAAAGACTCGAAAGCACAATTGCTAAAGACACCAACACGGGCCCAAAGCAGATTCCAAGAGGTTCTAACGATGTTGACAATTACCATATAGTTCCAAATTCTCGCGGCAGCCTCTACAAAGGCCTCCTCTAACACCGTTGATGCAGGGGCGCACAAGGATGTTGAAGATGTGGAGAAGCAGGTCAACAAGGTTGTGACCGAATCACTAGGCTCACAAGGTCAAGGATCAAAAATGTTACGTAACCCGAGAGTGAGGGGTGTGAGTCGATGATTCGTTGATGAGGACGTGCCTATAGACGCCGCGACTAGGGAAAAACCCCCCCGCCTAATGTAATTTTTCCATACTTGTTTCAGGCCCAATTTTAATTGCACAAGACTTGCCAAAACGAAAGCGCTAAAAGGTTTTTGTTTAATACCATAATATATTTATTTTCCCCCATTGTGTCCTTTTGTAAAATTTGTTTGGAGTTTCAACCTAGGGATCAATATGCATTTGCCCGCAGAAGGAGAAGGCATCCACAAGTGGTACTTAGTGAATCAAGATGAGGATAGTGAGAGAACCCTGCATGATAATGAAGAAACCAAAGTGCCAAAACAACCTATTACATATAAAAAGGTGCAATCTGTTATATTTCGAATGTGTATTCTCTACAAGTTTGGGTTGGTAATTGGAGCACATCCTTGCATGCGGAGAACAAGGCAGTCGTGAATGAGGAAACGGAGGATAAAGCACCGGAGGGCCCCGCAATCCTGCCATCGATAGCCGTGAAACACCCATACATTGGGTGTGGAGATACTAATACGATGTATCTAACTATGGCTATCAAAGACTCTCCATCATCTGGTAACAAAGCTAAAGCAGAGTCCGCCAGATCGCAAAGAACGCCCAAAGACATCTCGATAGCACTTCCCGCCAGAGTCCAACACATCTCGATAGCACTTTCCAGCAGAGTCCAAAGACATGTCGCAAAGACGTACCAAGCACAATGCGCCAGACATACGGCTGGTTGCAAACGCTGAGGGATGGGCACCCGTGACGGAAATTGATGGTGCTTGACATAAATGGTGTAATCGGCATGCATAATAACAGAGGAGAACGGGCCAAAAATTTTGCCTCCATCTCAAACGAACCATGTTTAAAAGAAAACGCGCAAGTAAGTACCTCATTTGCGCACTGTGGTATCATGAGTTTGTGGAGGGCACCGCAGAGGTTTGATATTGTGATCCGGAGTGCTTCTCTACGGAATACACACCGGATATGGTGGAGGCATTGTTCCCCATTTGCGGACCAAATTCTTGAAGGTATATAGTCAAGAGCGATTGCTATGCATGCGAGCATCCAACCAAAGACAAAGAAAGCAACTTTTTTTTCAAGGAATTGAAGGTTGTACTTGAGGATTTTCACGAATATCATGGTATGATTTTCTTGGTAGATGACAAACCTACACAAAGGGTTTCTAAACCATGCACACACAACCGTTCCTATTATGCCTTTCAAGGGGCGGGAAGAGGACAACTTTTTTGTAGAAGTTTGTGTGTCCAAAGATTGGATTACTTGTCTTCTCATGCAGTAGAAGAAACAATCTCACAGCTAGACATCACTGATGCATGGTTGGAAAAGGAAACAGTTGCAGTGCTGGATTACTGTCTCAACAACTATCTTGTCTCGGCCTATTATATCCTCAATGCTCCAGAAGAGGTACGAAGGCAGTTGTTGGGCACCATTCCTGAGGACTCTAACCACGGTGAAAACTTCAATGACTCATGGAATAACCATTGTACACTACCCTTTTGTAATATATGTATGATTGCTTTGTGTAATCTTGAGTATTGAGTAATCTTGAGTGATGTCTCTAATACAACATAAAAAATCCAGATAAAGGTCTTCAAAATTTAAGACAAAGGTAATTGTAGCACCACTTTTGATTTTGCAGGAGAACAAGGAAAGTAGTTTCTGGGGACAGGGTTGATAACCACCTAGTCCCCGTGCAAAAGGTCATGGATAAATGGGAGACACCACTTTTTGGGGGCGGGGGAGATCATGGGGCAGGTGCATCTCAAATGGGAGAGAGAGAGGAGAGCAGAGGGGAGAGAACAGAGAGGAGAGAGAAGAGAGAGAAGAGAGAGGGAGAGAGAGGGGGGGAGAGAGAGAGGGGAGAGATGGGAAAGAAGAGAGATGAGAGAGAGAGGAGAGAGAAGAGAGAGAGAGAGAGAGATAGGGAGAGAGAGATAGGAGAGAGAGAAGGAAAAGAGGGGAGAGAGAGAGAGAGAGAGAGAGGAGAGAGGAGAGAAGGAAGAGAGACAGACGAGAGGAGGGAGGAGAAAGAGAGAGAGGAGAGAGGAGAGAGAAGAGACCGGGGGTGGGAGAGAGAGAGAGAGAGAGAGAGAGAGAGAGAGAGAGAGAGAGAGAGAGAGAGAGAGAGAGAGAGAGAGAGAGAGAGAGAGAGATGACCTTCTAGAGAGAGAGAGAGAGAGAGAGAGAGAGAGAGAGAGAGAGAGAGAGAGAGAGAGAGAGAGAGAGAGAGAGAGAGAGAGAGAGAGAGAAGAAGAGAGAGAGGAGAGATAAGAGAGAGAGAGAGAGAGAGAGACAAAGAGAGATTGGATGTCAATTTGGGGCTTCTCATCTCGATCGTTGAAGATGAAGTTCAAGCTTAGGGGACAAGGAACGAGGAGTGAAAGTTTGGGTGGTATTTGTCAGGCATTGTTCCTCCCTCAAGATTCTCGAGCACTGTGGTTCCTAGAGAGAGGGAAAAGAGAGGATAGAGAGAGAGGGGGAAATAAGAGAGAGAAAGAAAGAGAGAGAGAAGAGAGAGAAGAGAAAAAGGAGAGATGGGGGAAGAGAGAAAGGATAGACAGAGAGAAAGAAAGAGAGAGGAGAGAGAGGGAGAAGAGAGAGAGGGAGAAGAGAGAGAAGGGGAAGAGAAGAGAGGGGAGAGAGGGTGCAAAAAGGAGGGCCCGGCGCCGGGCCCTTTTCTTTTGCACAAGCATTGTCTCTAATACTACAAGCATTGTCTCCAATACTAAAATACTCCAATACAGTAGTCCAATACTACAAACATTGTCTCACAAGCATTGTCTCCAATACAATCATCAAAATTTGAGACAAGTAAACAAGTAACTACAGACCTGTTAAAATGATAAAACAACTAGGTCAAAGCATATTCAACCTTCATATGGTAGACTGTCAAGGATCATCTGGTGAGTAGCCTGTTCAAGGGAAAATCTGTTGGTGCCAGGAATCTGATTCATCTCAAACTTGATTGCTGATACGTGATGACTGTACTGGAAGGTGCTCCCAACTACCATCGGGCTGGACAGCATAGTACAAACCAGCCAATACATGTTCATCGACATTGAAGGTCTGACCCCAGCTATCCTTGACAATTCTGTCAAGGATATGCCTCGGCTTAACACATTTCACCACATAGAAATCTGCATTCTCCTAATTTCCCTCCTCGGCTACAACAGCAAAGTTATCACCTTCCTCTATGTTTCCACTAAGCCATTCTCCATCACCTTCAAAAAATGCCTCATCGATTTCGTCTTCAGTACCTTCACCAGTAGACTTATCTGGCTTTAGTGTAACATATTTCCAATTCTTCAGCCTGTGCTTGTTCACACAAGATGACCAGTTTCCTTTCAAACAGTTACCACAGAAACAACTTAAACCTCTATGAGCCACCCTTGTGCTTGATTTGGCCAAGTATGTTCGGATGCTGTGTATTTGCTTGGTCCCTTCCACCCTGGCACAGTCCAGCCGGTCTGTCCTATCAATATCATCCTTTCTAATTACCCAGAAGTACCTGCAAGGAGACAACAAGTATTGCAGCTCACAGGCAGCATAATATAGCACTACTCATCACATTACAGCAGTTCACAGACAACACTTAAAGCAGATGAAAGCACTATTCAGCACAGTACAACAGTCTACAGGCAGCATTACTCAACAGAATATAGCAGATGAAAGCATAATACCTTTTGATGTCCCCATTATTGGTACCTTCATTCCAACGAGTTGCGAATTCACAGGCATCAGCAGCACCCCTAAATCTCACCCCATCATACTTGAGCTGCTCTCTAGTGAATGCCCCTTTAAGGACTGCCCCTTGCCCATCGTGCTCTCCCTTACCATGGGCTGTCCTAAAGAAATTCCATATTATTTCCTTCCCTAGTTCATGGTGATATCTTGGTAGGAAATAGAATGGCTGGGCAGATTTGAATTGGCTAGAACAACCATCTGACCAAACTATATGCCTGGAGAATTCTACACCATTTGATATAAGCCATGAATTGTGCTTTCTAAGACAGTGCTGCACAAAAAGAGTGTCATGAATCTTCTCATCACTTAAGTAAAAATGGGTTTCCTTCAATAGCTTTCTGATCCCAGAACTGATGTCCATCCTATACGTGATGTGGACGAGAATTGTTATCTGGTCATTATGCCAATGCTGGCTTTGAACCTCCCTTTGTATTTTTATGTTGTAATTCTCTGCAAAATCAATTACAGAAACAATGGTGCCATCTTGGATATTGTCCAGGCAACTCCTGAATTGCATGGCCTGCCATCTAGCCCTGTAATTGTGTGGCACGAATATCTTCAATGTGGAACACAGATATGAAATGAAATCCTTCACTGTCGTTCTCTTGTAAGACAATCTAAGGACTGACTTTGGTCCTTTCTTTTTTTTCCCCTTGCCATTTGAGGTCTCGTCTTGTGCTGCAGCTTCAGACTGTGTCCCACCAGCTACCTTGGATTTCTTACTTTTGTTTCCCTTCTTGGTAGCACTGGATCTTTTCTTTCTGCTGCCACCTGGCACTTCCTTGGTAACGCAGTCTGCAACTCCATCAGCTTCTTCTGTCTCCACTGGAATCTGTAACAAGGTCTGTAGCATAAAACAGAAGATTAGTGCAAAGTTGAAAGCAAAAAAACAGTATTCAGCGGATGACAGCATATAGCAGCATGTTTCAGCATGCAATAAAGAGAGTATTACCTTTTCAAACGTTTTCCATTCAAGCAAGAACTCATGATTCTCTCTTTCTCTTGGACATATAGGAAGACTTTTTATGCCACACTTCTGATATTTCTGCTTCAAGCAGTCATGTTTATCAGGGAAAAAAATAGCGGCTAATATTAGCCAAATGGCGATTTTTTGGACATTTTTGGAAAAAGTACGGCTAAACTATAAAGGAGGAAATTTTTGGAAAAAAGAAAAAAATCGCCAAATATTTTCAAAGTTGACCTCCCTTACACCAAGGTTTAGCCAAACATAAGAAAGAAGGAGAGGAAAAATTCTTCCACTTTAGCCAAACGTTCGAAAGTTTTCCTATGCATTTAGGGATAGATTAGCCATACTTTTTAATAGCTAATGTAAATATGAGATTATTCATGAGATTATGGAATAGAGGTTGCTAATACTATATTAGATGGACAGTTTTTTGTTTTCCAACTAGTAGATTTCTATTATTAATATGTTCATACAATAAAAAGTTTGGCATAGCATAAATGTTTGGCTAAAGTTTATATAAAGGTTCAAACAAAAAATAGCCAAACATTTAAAACTAGTAAAGGAAAATTATTCAACTTTAGCCAAACATTCGAAAGTTTTCCTATGTATTTTGGGTTAAATTAGCCAAAGTTGTTCTAGCTAATCTAAAATATGACTTTAGTAATTTTTTCCCTGATGTTTATACCATTCTTCACCCTCGCTCTTGTTGCAAACTACAGCCCTCCAGAGCTCGCTGGTTGAGTCATATGTATGTTGGCTGGCCAGACACTTCTCACCAGGTCCACAGACCTCGCAACAGCACTTGCACTCTTCACCATGAAATCCAGTTTTCGCTGACCTTAATGCATTCAGGGCTACCCTGGCATACTCCAACTTCATATAGTATATGCAACAGCAGGTTTTCCTTTCTGATACTTTCTTTACATAAATAGGCTTCAACTTCTTGAATGTGCCTTCAACTTCAGGATGTGCCTTTTTGTATTGTTGAAATAAATTTTGAATGAATGGTGGCCTTTGGTTAGAAATATTTATGCAATAATAGCAAGGAGCTTTTGTATGGAAACTTATACCTGTGTGACCTCCATAAGGTGCAAGGGATAAGAAATTGAAGCCTGACTCTCCAACAGTATTCACAACATCTTTCTTGCAAGGAGAGACTCTGCTATTTTGTTTTCAGAATTCTGTTATGCTTTGCTTGCAAGCAGGGGTGAGAGAATCGCACCTCAACCTCCTTTGGAAGCAAGACCACAGACCATTTCCAAGGATGGCTTCCGATTTTCTTAATGCAGAAGTTGAATTGTTGACCTCATGCAACCTATCATAAGTAATATTGCACATTAATCAATGAACATATCCCAGCCAGCATCACTCAGCAGATACAAGCACTTAAAAGCATAAAGAAGAACAGGCATGAAAGCAATAATTAGATGTACCTAACAGCCCTGCCATAGTGGAATTGCATCTGGATTTTGTGGAAGAAGCCATCACCAGTGTCGAGGTTCTGGCTCTCCAAATATCATGGTTCCTTTGCCTCTTTGTGGCTGCCATTGTCTTTGTGGCTGCCTCATTGGAAAGATCTCGCCATGGGCTATCCAACGGAACAAACGGCGTGCAATTTGGACATCACAATCACAAGTTATAGCCAAAAAACGATTGCATTTGAGTTAAAAAGTGCAATTATTACAGTACTATTTATTGCAAAAGTGCCACGTAATACTGATTTTCATTTTGAATTCCTCTCTTTCATTGGCTTGAAGGTACTATGACATGGATATTAAAACTTAAAGATAAGGGCCATTTTGAGACCCCAAATCCGCCCTAATGCAAATCTCAGCAAACCACAGCACCTGAAAGCATAGCAGAAAGGCAAGTTTCAGGAGGCACTGGTATTAAATTAGAAGGGAGGCCGTCCATTAGGAGCGTTGCAATGTGCCCAATAGCTTACACAGCTTATGGGGAGAACATATCACGCCTGGAAGTCATGTGCAAAGCTTTGCAGAAACCCTAAACACGGCGGTGATTTAGTCTCCAAGAAGGAGCTAGTTGTCCGGTCCCCAGGATAAGGGAACTTTCTTCTCGGCTTCACAAGAGAAATTGCAGACAATAAAAGACAACATCTCACGTCTTCAAGCCCTGACAGGTCCTGATGCTGGTGCCTCTGCTGAGCTACTGCGCTTAGAGAGAGAGAAAGACATGGCAGAGTACATGCTTAAAGCCCTTATTGAAATGGGGGGTGGTCCAGTAGATGACGGGATAGTTCAACAGGTGGCCACTGTAGCTGCTGAGGTTGCAAACAATAAAGTGCAGCTTGCAAAAGCCCAGCAGCATTTACAGAATGTCAACAGGCTTAGGGAACTTACAAAGAGAGCTGGCCAGCTTGTGAGCATCTATCCCGTGCCATTCGGGTTGCCAATTGGAGATGAGGAGAGATGCTCCACATGCGGGCTCGCATTCCAGGATGATTACACCCTCAGTCTGAAGCTGAAATGTGGCCACGTGTATCATGTCAGCTGCCTGAGTTTGCTTATGGAGGACGCACTGCCTCGAATGCTCAGAAACAGCTCCAGCAGGCTTAGTGGAGGAATTGGGAAAGACAGTCAAGCAGGAACCCTTATATGCTGGGGCAGCAAACAAACACATAGTTGAGACAATTGACTTAGATGAGGTGGTAGCTACAACTCCAGACAGCAACAGGAAAAGGAAGCATGTTAAAACACCTCTTAGTAAAAGGACCCCCGGACACAAGTCTACAAGGACTCGAACTCCACAAGCAAGAACAGTAAAAAAAGGTACACGCTTGTTTTCTGAATTGGGAACATTAGAAGCGCCTATAAACAGTGCACAACAAGATTCAAGCAGTCAGCAACACAATGCAGCACCTGAAAGCACAGTGCTAAAGACACCAACACGGTCCAAAGCAGATTCCAGTAGTTCTAACGATGTTGACAATTACCATATAGTTCCAAATTCTGCAGCAGCCTCTACAAAGGCCTCCTCTAACACTGTTGATGCAGGGGCAGACAAGGATGTTGAAGATGTGGAGAAGCAGGTCAACAAGGTTGTGACCCGAATCACTAGGCTCACAAGGTCAAGGATCAAAAATGTTACAGAACCCGAGAGTGAGGGTGAGTCAGATGATTCGGTTGATGAGGACGTGCCTATAGACGTCGCACTAGGGAAAAAACCCCCAGTCTAATGTAATTTTTCCATACTTGTTTCAGGCCCAATTTTAATTGCACAAGACTTGCCAAAACGAGCAGTTAAAAGGTTTTTGTTTAATACCATAATATATTTATTTTCCCCCATTGTGTCCTTGTAAAATTTGTTTGGAGTTTCAACCTAGGGATCAATATGCATTTGCCTGCAGAAGGAGAAGGCATCCACAAGTGGTACTTAGTGAATCTGAAGATGAGGATAGTGAGAGAACCCAGACAGATAATGAAGAAACCAAAGTGCCAAAACAACCTATTACATATAAAAGGTGCAATCCTGTTATATTTCAGAATGTGTATTCTCTACAAGTTTCAGTTGGTAATTGGAGCACATCCTTGCATGCAGGAGAACAAGGCAGGTCGTGAATGAGGAAACGGAGGATAAAGCACGGAGGGCCACTGCAACGGTTACTGATAGCCAGGAAACACCCATACATTGGGGGCAGGGAGATACTAATACAGATGTATCTAACTATGGCTATCAGCACTCTCCATCATCTGGTAACAAAGCTAAAGCAGAGTCCAGCAGATCGCAGCAACGTCCAGCACATCTCGATAGCACTTCCCAGCAGAGTCCAACACATCTCGATAGCACTTTCCAGCAGAGTCCAGCACATGTCGCAGCACAGTCAAGCACAATGCAGCAGACATCGACAGTGGTTGCAAACGTTGAGGGATGGGCACCCAGACGGAAATTGATGGTGCTTGACATAAATGGTGTACTGGCACAGACACAACAGAGGAGAACGGGCCAAAAATTCTTGCCTCCATCTCAAACGAACCATGTTGTAAAAGAAACTGCAAGTAAGTACCTCATTTGCAGACCAGGGTATCATGAGTTTGTGGAGTGGGCACTGCAGAGGTTTGATATTGTGATCTGGAGTGCTTCTCTACTTCGGGAAACACGGGATATGGTGGAGGCATTGTTCCCAGATTTGCGGACCAAATTCTTGAAGGTATATAGTCAAGAGCAGTGCTATGCATGCGAGCATCCAACCAGCACAGCAAAGCAACTTTTTTTCAAGGAATTGAAGGTTGTACTTGAGGATTTTCCTGAATATCATGGTATGATTTTCTTGGTAGATGACAGCCTACACAAAGGGTTTCTAAACCATGCACACACAACCGTTCCTATTATGCCTTTCAAGGGGCAGGAAGAGGACAACTTTTTGCAGAAGTTTGTGTGTCCAGCATTGGATTACTTGTCTTCTCATGCAGTAGAAGAAACAATCTCACAGCTAGACATCACTGATGCATGGTTGGAAAAGGAAACAGTTGCAGTGCTGGATTACTGTCTCAACAACTATCTTGTCTCGGCCTATTATATCCTCAATGCTCCAGAAGAGGTACGAAGGCAGTTGTTGGGCACCATTCCTGAGGACTCTAACCACGGTGAAAACTTCAATGACTCATGGAATAACCATTGTACACTACCCTTTTGTAATATATGTATGATTGCTTTGTGTAATCTTGAGTATTGAGTAATCTTGAGTGATGTCTCTAATACAACATAAAAAATCCAGATAAAGGTCTTCAAAATTTAAGACAAAGGTAATTGTAGCACCACTTTTGATTTTGCAGGAGAACAAGGAAAGTAGTTTCTGGGGACAGGGTTGATAACCACCTAGTCCCCGTGCAAAGGCTGCGGATAGCCAGGAGACACCACTTTTTTGGGGGCAGGGAGATCATGGGGCAGGTGCATCTCAGCGGAGAGAGAGAGAGGAGAGCAGAGAGGGGAGAGAACAGAGAGGAGAGAGAAGAGAGAGAAGAGAGAGGGAAGAGAGAGGGGAGAGAGAGAGAGTGGGGGGGAGAGAGAGAGGGAGAGATGGGAAAAAGAAGAGAGATGAGAGAGAGAGGAGAGAGAAGAGAGAGAGAGAGAGATAGGGAGAGAGATAGGAGAGAGAGAAGGAAAAGAGGGGAGAGAGAGAGGAGAGAGAGGAGAGAGAGGAGAGAAGGAAGAGAGAGAGAGGAGGGAGGAGAAAGAGAGAGAGGAGAGAGGAGAGAGAAGAGACTGGGGGGAGAGAGAGAGAGAGAGAGAGAGAGAGAGAGAGAGAGAGAGAGAGAGAGAGAGAGAGAGAGAGAGAGAGAGAGAGAGAGAGAAATGAAATGTTTTTATTACGTCTACTGAGACCAGCAGGTCTATCAGACGACAATACACTTTAGTCATCAATCCAATCATTTGATGAACTTCCACTATCAGAAGTATCATCGCTCATAACTTCTACATCTCTCTCATCATTCCGCAAGAGGGTGTCTATGCTAGAGATATATGATGTCCTGACCTTCATAACCTCAATGATGAAGTTCCCCATAGCTGATGGATGCAAATTGAATAGGTCCTCTAAGGACCCGTGTACTCCATATCTATCCCTCAGTGTTTCATATGCCGGACACAACAAAAGTGTGTGCCTCTCGTCTTCTACCTCGTCTGTGCCACACACCCTGCATGTTCGTCTTTCCCTCGGAATCTTTTTCCATCTCCCCTCTTCTATGCCTAGATGATGTGAGCTCAGCCGCATGCGTGATATTTCTACTCTTTTCTTCCTCGACACATCTGTTTTTAGATAACCTGCCTCAGCCAACAAAGGGTTCATAACTCTTTGGTAATCTACCATTTTCTTCCCTGGGTTTTTCCACATTGTCTTTGTCATCCCTTCTTTCACCCAACTTCTGATTTCTTTTTCTTTCTTAGGACAATCATCTAACTTCATATCCCATTTCGTTAACCAGTCTAAGATATTCCTGTACCAGCCATTTGTTCCACTTTCAACCATGGCTAGGTGTGGCAACCTATCATCATCCAATTTCTGTATCTTATTTACATATACTAGTGTCTGGGCAAGGGCTTCCCCTTCTAAAGGTATCATTCCACATTCAATCAACATCATCTGGTATGGTGTTTGAGTTTTCACTCCCAATTCCGTGCAAAGAAATCTTTTTTGAATCTTTTCTACCTGACCCCATAAACAATTTGGCAGTCCTGGACCCCAAACTTCACAACCGTACAAGACTACTGACTGTACTAAACATTTGTATAGCATTCTTTTCAAGTTCATGTTCAAAATATATGCCTTTCCACAGCTTCTTTGCATAGCATACAGTGCCCTTAGACCAGCGTTTGTTCTTTGTTCGATACACCTGTTCCACCTGAAATTTTTATCCAAAACTAAACCCAAGTACTTGTATGTATCAGTGGAATCTATCTTTTCTCCCTTATAGAAAAAGTCAACATTCTTTTTTGAGCCAACTACCATCGAGTTTGTTTTTGAGAGATTGACCTTCATTCCCATGGTGTCGCAGAAATCAGCAAGCACATCAAGATGCTTTTGTAACCCTGCCTTCTCCTTTGAGAGAAGTACTACATCATCAGCATACAGGAGGAGGGCCAGCGTACATCCAGCTATATTAACCCCTGAGCCCCCTAAATTCAAAATCCATTCTTCCAGTTCGTCTATGAATAGGCCAAATAAAGTGGGAGATAGTGGGCAGCCTTGCTTTACACCAACATTGCTTAGCACTTTCTCGTTACATTCAGTGTTTAGGGGAGAGGACAACTGCACTACCACCTTTTCATAGATCCTCCTGGTTGCATCCCTGTACTCTACTGGAATATTTAGTTTTCTCATTCTTTCCAACAGGCACTCCCTAGGGACCATGTCAAACGCTTTACTAAAGTCAATGAAAACAGCATACAAAGGCTTCTTCTTCCCTCTCACTGAGTCCATGATTACTTTGAAGGTGACTAAATGGTCAATTGTAGATCTATGGCGTCTAAAACCAGCCTGCCCTTTGGCTCTCACATCATGCTCTTCTGCCCAATTTGCTACTTTGTTTTCCAAAATGGATGCAAAAAGCTTGGAGAAGATGTTACTCACCAGAATTGTTCGATAGTTAGTGGCCTCGGCTTTATCCCCTCCCTTAAAGATGGGCACAACCCCATTAATTTGCCATGACTCCGGGAAACTCTCCCTTACTGCTGCATTAAACATTCTTGTAATAGGTTCTACCAGTTTCTCCCCTGCCCATTTCAGCATCTCTGCTACTACTCCACCTGGATCAGCCGCTTTACCGTTTGCAAGCTTACTTAGTCCTATAGTAACATCCTCCTCCGATATCATAGGCCCAAACACTTGCTGTTCCATCACCATATTCGACTCTACCCCTGTTTGCTGGTAGAGGTTTCGCACATGCTGCCACAGTTCCGAGACACTGATTCCCAGCGTATCAGGTGATCCCTTCTTCATCCTTCTCCAAAAGGTCTTTGGTTCTGTAAGGAGCTCATGAACATACTTCTCTTGCCTTTCCTTTAGGAATTTCCTTTTCTTTTTTTCTGATTAGGGTTGTGTATTCCCTCTGCCTCATCTTCTTGTCCTCTTTCCTTGCCATCTGATATGCTCTTCGTGCTGCTTTACAATCTGCATCAAACCAACTATTACAAGGTAGCCCCTTAGCTTTTCTATTGTAGGCAAAACATTTTTTTGTTGCATCCATGATGATGTCCGTAATATGCTGGCTCAATTCTTTTGCATTTTCCAAGTCGCTTAGCTCTGATATTCTGTCTTCACAAAGTTTTTGGAAGATGCTTGACCTTTTCCTATCCATCATAATGCGGTTGCTGGTTTTCTTTTCTTGTGCTATTATTTTTGTGCTGCTGATCTCCAAATGAATGACAATAGGGACATGATCAGATTCTGGTTGCTGCTCCATCACTTGGAGTTTTGTGATTTTCTCTGATACTTCTTCATTCCCAATGACATAGTCAACCACACTTTTACCTCTGCACGTGCATCTACATGAGTCTGGGTATCTATTTATTCCATTAAGGATCCTCAGATTTACTCCATTACACAAATCCAATAACCATCTTCCCATTTGTGTTATATATGCTTTATCATCTGAATGTCTTTTCCACATTGCTACTTCAGGTTCATCTGCATCCATTTCTTCCATCCATAAGGGATCCCCATCCTGCCTCCATATCATTGCTTGTCTATTTGCAATCCTTCCGTTAAAGTCTCCCATTAGAATTATGTCCCCTTGTTTAGATAACTGGACTATATCTTGCTCTAGCTGAAACAACGGATCTGTTCTATCTATATCAGAATTGTTGTATGCCGTTTTATGAAGTGGTGCATAATAGCAGCCTGCCACATACACATTTTTCTGCCCTGATAGCTCCACCCATATGTACTGCTTTGATGTGCTGATATTAATCTCTCTAACCCTGTGTTTGAATACATCTCTTACATAGCATGCAATGCCACCATTCCCCCTGTAACTTGTACCTATTGCATTCCAGACTGACGAAACTTTACAAAAATTGGGTATTGGAGGTAGTTCATACTGTTCGTGTTCCCAAGTCTCTACAAAAAATATGACATCTAATTGATGGAGAATATCAGACATGCTACTTACCTTTGAGTCTGTAAGCATGTTAATATTCCACGTCCCGATCCTGATGATCTCGCTTTCCTATTTACCTACAACAACCTTTCCCTTCCTCCAAGAAACTGCTTTGTTCTGGCTCTTCGCTTCCTTGAATTTTTTCACTTCTTCTTTTCTCTCCACGAGCTGCTCCTTTGTTAAGTCTTCATTGATCCAAATGTTCAGTCCCTTGAGAGCAGTCCTTTTCTTAAGTATATTAAACCGATCTTCTTTCTCACGGAATTTTAGTATCACATGTCTATTCCATTCCGCTTTTCTGCCAACTCTATACGCATCTACAATTCCAGTGTGCTCGATCTGCATTTTATCCTTAAGCAATTCATCAACAACAATCTTTACTTTCTCGTTTTCTTCTTCTGGCAAACCTATCAGTCTGAGATTCAGTGCTCTGTTTCTTCTGTCCTGTTCCTCCATAAAGCAGGATAGTTGTTGCTTCAGCTCTGTTAATCCGTCTTCATCCCTAGTTTCCTCCCTTTTTGCACTTGATTCTGCAGTTGGATGCCCATTGATGTTATTCTTTACCAAATCCAGGTCCTCTTTTAGCTTTTGTATTGCCTCAAGATTTTCCTGTTTGATCCTGTTCATCTCTCTCTGAAAATCTGTTGCCAGTGTTTGCTTCACTTCCCTTATCATTTCTTGCATAACATTGCCCATAAACTCCCGCATAAATTCTGTTTTAAAATCATTCAACATCATTTTCATACTCTGTTTCATCAAAACAAACATTTCCTGTGCAGATACTGGACCTCCATCTGTATTTTCTTCTCCTTTCTCACTTTCATCAGAGTGTTCTTCCTCAGATTCGTCAGTAGCAGAGCTGGCTTCAATGATAGGTGCTGCATCAGAGTCGGCAGCCGTCACAGAAGTCCCTTTTTTTGCCTTCTTTTTGTTATTTTTGGGAGCCACAGAGGTGGCCCCCAGATTCGGCTGGCGGCATCCGGAACTCCCCGCCCAATCAAACCGGCAAAGATCGGGGAGGCGCCTTCGGAGCCAGCTCCCTTTTCCTGTATTCTCACCTTTTGATGTATTCTCCCCTTTGTTTTTCTCCGTTCTAGACCTAACTTTTTGTGCCATGATAACGCCCCAATCGTAGCCCCACCAGATATATATACCGAGAGAGAGATAGAGAGAGAGAGAGAGAGAGAGAGAGAGAGAGATATATATATATATATAGAGAGAGATATATATATATATAGATAGAGAGAGAGAGAGAGAGAGAGAGAGATATATATATATATATAGAGAGAGAGATATATATATATAGAGAGAGAGAGAGAGAGAGAGAGAGAGAGAGAGAGAGAGAGAGAGAGAGAGAGAGAGAGAGAGAGAGAGAGAGGGAGGAAGAAGAGAGAGGAGAGATAAGAGAGAGAGAGAGAGACAAAGAGAGATTGGATGTCAATTTGGGGCTTCTCATCTCGATCGTTGAAGATGAAGTTCAAGCTTAGGGGACAAGGAACGAGGAGTGAAAGTTTCGTGGTATTTGCTGTGCATTGTTCCTCCTCAGTATTCTGAGCACTCTGTGTTCCTAGAGAGAGGGAAAAGAGAGGATAGAGAGAGAGGGGGGAAATAAGAGAGAGAGAAAGAAAGAGAGAGAGAAGAGAGAGAAGAGAAAAAGGAGAGATGGGGGAAGAGAGAAAGGATAGACAGAGAGAAAGAAAGAGAGAGGAGAGAGAGGGAGAAGAGAGAGAGGGAGAAGAGAGAGAAGGGGAAGAGAAGAGAGGGGAGAGAGGGTGCAAAAAGGAGGGCCCGGCGCCGGGCCCTTTTCTTTTGCACAAGCATTGTCTCTAATACTACAAGCATTGTCTCCAATACTAAAATACTCCAATACAGTAGTCCAATACTACAAACATTGTCTCACAAGCATTGTCTCCAATACAATCATCAAAATTTGAGACAAGTAAACAAGTAACTACAGACCTGTTAAAATGAAAAAACAACTAGGTCAAAGCATATTCAACCTTCATATGGTAGACTGTCAAGGATCATCTGGTGAGTAGCCTGTTCAAGGGAAAATCTGTTGGTGCCAGGAATCTGATTCATCTCAAACTTGATTGCTGATACGTGATGACTGTACTGGAAGGTGCTCCCAACTACCATCGGGCTGGACAGCATAGTACAAACCAGCCAATACATGTTCATCGACATTGAAGGTCTGACCCCAGCTATCCTTGACAATTCTGTCAAGGATATGCCTCGGCTTAACACATTTCACCACATAGAAATCTGCATTCTCCTAATTTCCCTCCTCGGCTACAACAGCAAAGTTATCACCTTCCTCTATGTTTCCACTAAGCCATTCTCCATCACCTTCAAAAAATGCCTCATCGATTTCGTCTTCAGTACCTTCACCAGTAGACTTATCTGGCTTTAGTGTAACATATTTCCAATTCTTCAGCCTGTGCTTGTTCACACAAGATGACCAGTTTCCTTTCAAACAGTTACCACAGAAACAACTTAAACCTCTATGAGCCACCCTTGTGCTTGATTTGGCCAAGTATGTTCGGATGCTGTGTATTTGCTTGGTCCCTTCCACCCTGGCACAGTCCAGCCGGTCTGTCCTATCAATATCATCCTTTCTAATTACCCAGAAGTACCTGCAAGGAGACAACAAGTATTGCAGCTCACAGGCAGCATAATATAGCACTACTCATCACATTACAGCAGTTCACAGACAACACTTAAAGCAGATGAAAGCACTATTCAGCACAGTACAACAGTTTACAGGCAGCATTACTCAACAGAATATAGCAGATGAAAGCATAATACCTTTTGATGTCCCCATTATTGGTACCTTCATTCCAACGAGTTGCGAATTCACAGGCATCAGCAGCACCCCTAAATCTCACCCCATCATACTTGAGCTGCTCTCTAGTGAATGCCCCTTTAAGGACTGCCCCTTGCCCATCGTGCTCTCCCTTACCATGGGCTGTCCTAAAGAAATTCCATATTATTTCCTTCCCTAGTTCATGGTGATATCTTGGTAGGAAATAGAATGGTCAAGGCGATTTGAATTGGCTAGAACAACCATCGACCAAACTATATGCCCCGGAGAATTCTACACCATTTGATATAAGCCATGAATTGTGCTTTCTAAAGGCAGTCTTTGCACAAAAGAGTGTCATGAATCTTCTCATCACTTAAGTAAAAAATGGGTTTCCTTCAATAGCTTTCGATCCCAACCGATGTCCATCCTATCGTGATGTGGACGAGAATTGTTATCGGTCATTATGCCAATCTTTGGCTTTGAACCTCCCTTTGTATTTTTATGTTGTAATTCTCGCAAAATCAATTACTGAAACAATGGTGCCATCTTGGATATTGTCCGGGCAACTCTCGAATTGCATGGCACGCCATCTAGCCCGTCAGAATTGTGTGGTACGAATATCTTCAATGTGGAACACGGATATGAAATGAAATCCTTCAGCGTCGTTCTCTTGTAAGACAATCTAAGGGTGACTTTGGTCCTTTCTTTTTTTTCCCCTTGCCATTTGAGGTCTCGTCTTGTGCTGCAGCTTCAGACTGTGTCCCACCAGCTACCTTGGATTTCTTACTTTTGTTTCCCTTCTTCTCGGCTTGTCTTTGCGGCTTGTTTGTGTCCCACCGGACTACCTTGGATTTCTTACTTTTGTTTCCCTTCTTGGTAGCCTTTGGATCTTTTCTTTCTGCGCCACACGGCACTTCCTTGGTAACGATCTGCAACTCCACCCGACTTCTTCGTCTCTCCTTTGGAATGCGTAACAAAGGTGCAGAGCATAAAGCGGAAGATTAGTGCAAAGTTGAAAGCAAAAAGCGAAGATTGACGGATGACAAAGATATAGCGGCATGTTTCAAAGATGCAATAAAGAGAGTATTACCTTTTCAAACGTTTTCCATTCAAGCAAAAACTCATGATTCTCTCTTTCTCTTGGACATATAGGAAGACTTTTTTTATGCCACACGCCGATATTTACGCTTCAAGCGGTCATGTTTATACCATTCTTCACCCTCGCTCTTGTTGCAAACCACTGACCCTCCAGCTCATTTGGTTGAGTCATATGTATGTTGGTGGCGGACACTTCTCACCAGGTCCACGGACCTCAAGAACAAACACTTGCACTCTTCACCATGAAATCCGGTTTTAGGTGACCTTAATGCATTGGGGCTACCCCGGCATACTCCAACTTCATATAGTATATGCAATGTTGAGGTTTTCCTTTTCGATACTTTCTTTACATAAATAGGCTTCAACTTCTTGAATGTGCCTTCAACCGGGATGTGCCTTTTGTATTGTTGAAATAGCTGCAGCTGAATGGTGGCCTTTGGTTAGAAATATTTATGCAATAATAGCAAGGAGCTTTTGTATGGAAACTTATACCTGTGTGACCTCCATAAGGTGCAAGGGATAAGAAATTGAAGCCTGACTCTCCAACAGTATTCACAACATCTTTCTTGCAAGGAGAGACTCTGCTATTTTGTTTTCAGAATTCTGTTATGCTTTGCTTGCAAGCAGGGGTGAGAGAATCGCACCTCAACCTCCTTTGGAAGCAAGACCACAGACCATTTCCAAGGATGGCTTCCGATTTTCTTAATGCAGAAGTTGAATTGTTGACCTCATGCAACCTATCATAAGTAATATTGCACATTAATCAATGAACATATCCCAGCCAGCATCACTCAGCAGATACAAGCACTTAAAAGCATAAAGAAGCACAGGCATGAAAGCAATAATTAGATGTACCTAACAGCCCTGCCATAGTGGAATTGCATCTGGATTTTGTGGAAGAAGCCATCACCAGTGTCGAGGTTCTGGCTCTCCAAATATCATGGTTCCTTTGCCTCTTTGTGGCTGCCATTGTCTGTTTCAAGTTGTTGAGCAGAACGTACTACCACTCGCACGAAAATCCAGCCAAAATCCCACAATCATTTTTCTAACGGTTCGTTGGTGAGGTGGACGTGCGAGTACATGAAGGGCGTCAAAAAAATGACGGGCAGTTACGCCCACCAGCACCCAAATTAAGCAAAAGCAGGTCCTTTAAGCGGGCTAAAACTCTGCTATAAGCATGCGTCCGGACACATGCTTTTGATACCTACCAGCATACTTTTACCCTCATCTCCACGCTTCTGGCTTTGATCCCCTACTTCCCATCCACCTACCCACCCTCACTACTTACTGCCAGGGCTTACTGCTAATTTGTGGATTTGTGAGAGATCCTGGTGTCTTGTGCACCATGTCGATTAGATAGTGCGTCAGCTTTTATTACGGTTGTTGCTGTTTGTGCTGCTTTTCTTACCTGTCAGCCTCACTGCTATGATGTGGCATCACGGCAATGGTTAATATGTTGAGGTGAGGTGCAATGCAAATGCCCTTGTGGTTTTTTGGCCTTGTCCTTGAATGGTGCAGTAGAACCCTCTAATCTTTTCCTTCTCCATACTTGCATTCATCGCTCGTGCCCTCTTCCTTAGAATATCAAGATCAACTGACCGATGGTTGGCCTTGGCTTTTGACTGTCCTGCTGTTGTTTCTTGCTGCTTTGCAACACTCAAGGATGGTCTAAAATTTAAGACAATCCTTGGAATGAATGTAGGATACGTTGAAATAAGCTGGACAGAATAAATGCTAACTAGGACGAGATAGCGCATTTGGAATGGACGTCCATTGGTTTCGCTGTTCGAGCCACAAATACATAATACACTATGGGGATACAAGGGGATGGATTGATTGGCATGTGCCTCTATGGATCAATCGATGGATGGGCATGTGTTGTCCTGAATAACCCTGGGGGCATGACATGGGTCTATGGATGTGTAGCCATGGAGGGTACATGATAACTGCGGCAAAAGGTCCGTGCTAATCGTGGCAAAAGGTATGTGAAGACTAAAAATGGCACGAGATGATACAAATCACGAGCAAGAAGAAGTGTGCTTTTCATCATAGATCTTTTCATGACAAGAATATAGAAGTTGTACTAAGTAGAACTAGTTCCATTTTGAAACCGTATTAGTGCACATACCATTGATAGTACATTTCTTCACATACCATTGGTATTACATTGCTTTCTCTTTCTACTTTATCGTGTACAACTACTAAGCATGGTTTAATAATGGTTATGTATGTTGTTCCAGACAGTCCAACAAGGTGTGGAGTGCTTCATGTGGTGCCCATGTCAGATGTATTTTATAGCATGTGTTGAAATGCATGCGAATGTACAAGTTTTTTCTTTCAGTGTCAATAAATTTTTTTGCCTTAAGCTTCACACATTCTGTTTAAAAGTAGTAATGTTAATGTTCTTTGCGCATCTCATGGACATTAAAAGTCTTCCTCCACATAGATCTAGATTGGTATAAACTTTACAAAAACAATAGTATTGGTGAAGAATTGAATCTTCCTTTGCAGTTGAAATCTAAACCATTTTTATACATAAATCTTAGAGGAATTATAATATCCACAATACATGTACAATATAATATAGCAACTCAGCCCAGAATCTTCTAGCTCAACCATGCTCTCCAGCTCCACTCTCTCCGTTATCTTGACCACTGCTTGCTAATTCATTGCACATGCACTCTTGGGGGTTAATCCTCGTGCATAACTGGGGATCTTTGGCCGCCACTATGTGCATAGAAATATCTTGGAAATCTCAGATAACAAGGACATAAGCACAAGCAAAGACACGAAATCCTATGTGAGTACAATGCTAGACAATGATAGTACATGATGAGATGAAATACAATGCATGATCATCAGAAGGAAAGAACAAAGCTAAGATACCAAATCATCGTAAACACAGGTCCGGGACAATGGGAAGCTCAGCCAGGTCCTCCTAGCAGAAACATGCCCAGCCAGCACACATTCCGAGCTCTGTAGTGGGAGTGGTGGCATGAACCTCGTATGCACATACCCTTCCCCAGCCCATATCTGGCGCTGGAGGACCTCTTACCATGGATTCCAAGAGTTGACATAGCATCCTCGCCAGGAGAACTACGCCTAGTGTCTCAGAGCACAAGGATACCACAAAGAAACACAGATGAACATGACCATGCCGGAGCTACCCAGGCCAACGAACCTAGGAGCTTGACCCCGGAGGATCCAAGAACATATACAAAGACAACAGTCGTGCAATGACACGGACCATAACATGTCTCATTACAATATCTACTATACATGTGCCTGCTGCCATGCTATGGCAGCATGGAAAAGCAAGGCACATTTCACATACTTATGCCCACACTTTGATTTGAATTTAGAGACACAAGGAGAATTCATACTTGCACACTTTGAAGACTTGAAGAGCAAGGTGAGGACATTTGACTAAAGTCACACAAGCAAGGCATGAAGGAGAATCGAGCAAAGTTTGAAGAATTGAAGACCCCTTGAAGAGTTCTTGGTATGTGATGCTATCATTCGCGTTCTTGGCATGATTACACCCTTTGATTCCCATTCTACATCATCCACACCCTTTGCCATGAGGAAATGCCCATGAGATCTCTAGTTCCATGCCTACATTTCATCTCCCAAGTCAAATTTGGCCTTGAAGATTTTTTCTAGTCAAACCTTCCCCTTTACATGTCATTCACATTCCACACACTTGCATGCCATTACCATATCATTCAAAGCACAAAAATTCCACTTGACTTGGTCATACATATGGTCAAAGGTCAACTTCCTCTACCTATCAGTCAAAGAAGGAGAGAGAATGTAAAAAATCCTAAGGGAAACACCCAAAGTCAAAATTTGCCTAGAAAATGCAAATTTCATGCATTTATGCCTAAATTGACCTATGACAACACCCCAAAAGAGGCCAAGTCACCATACATGTCACCCACATTGCCATGTCATACCATGCACGTGTCACCACATTGAAATTCTATTTCTTGCAAAAGTTCTTCAAATCACATGGTTGAATCTATAAGAGAGACACATCATCATGCCACATCATCACCAACACCTCCACATCATCATCCACATGTCATACACATCATGTCCACCTCATCCAAAGTTTTGACTAGAAAAAAATATTCTTAGCCAAGTTATTTGACACCTCACCACCCTTGTTTGCCATGTCACCACTACATTGCCAACTCATCATGCTCTCTTGCCCATCACCCTCCATACACACCATTTTAAGGCCAAATTTCGAAAATGCTCATTTGCAAAAAGATTCCAGCATCTCTAGAGCATAAAAAAAGATTCCTTTTGAAAAAAAGAAAATAAAAAAAATCATTCATCTTGGCCTTCAAATTTAGTTTGTTGGGAATCGTGCCTTGGCCTTCGGAGCTTGATTCCGCCTTCCACACTTGATATTCAGCTTGAATTACTGACAAATTCATGCGAATTCTTTGATTGTATACCTATTTGATCCTGTGCCCAAGACTTACAGCTTGGGATTGATATTGTTTGCCTGTGTGAACCTGATTCAAATGAAAATCCGAGCCTTGTTATCAAGATTATGAGTGTTCCTTATTAATCTAGTGACAGAATTCATTATGCTTGCATTGTTATCCCTTCACACATCATTCTGAAGAACAGAGCGGTTTAAGCATTGCATTAAGACACCTAGAATACAAGCATTTGATGGCTATAATATTTGCTTGATTGATCATCATAGATCTGAGTCTGTACTTAGGGTCATTGAAGCATAAATCTGCAATTTGATCAAACAACAATTATCAAAACTTCTTAGAGTCATTAGTTGGTCATGGCATGCATGGATGTTGCATAAAAAAAAAAAAAAAAAAGCAAAAGGTGCATTTATTCTCCCAAGCAAAACCATATTTTTGCTTCTGTTCATATCTTGTGATAGTCAGCCATTCCAACAATCAAAAACTCAAAAACGTAGATCTCCTCTTGCAAAGGCCATCAAGGAACATTGTGTGCAAACATTTTGGGAGAAGGCAAAAGCATTAGATCCCAAAAAGAAAGCACCAGCATCGAGTTTTGAAATCTAGCTCTCCGCTAGGGTCATTGAGCAAAAATTGACCTGGTCAGGAGTGCTTGTTTGGCATACCTGCCCTTATCAAAGTCTTTCTGACTTTTGTCCCAAGATACTTCAAGGTCTTGTGCAACTATGGAAACAAGAATCATGATCAAAATCCCTTTGGTTTGCATTTGATATACTTTCTTGTAAGGCAGACTTTTCATCCTTCAGGGAAATCAATTGTTTGGGCATTTTTTTTTGGATTTTTCTCACTCAGAGTGGTTGCCTCAAGCAACCTAGAGGTTCTAAACCACTGAGGTTGAAGGTTTTGCCAGGAACACCTTAAACAGTGGCTAGAAGATCAAGTCTCCATGATGCCCTGATCTCAATCGCAATCAAGCATGTCGCAGTATCCATGTGCAGAAAGAAAATAATCAACTATCTAGATGATCTTGTGGATTCCATCATGTCAGTAAAAGAAATGGCATTTAACAATATAATCATCATGGTAAACTATTTGATAGCTTGGTAGTAAACATTTTGGGTGTGCTTGGTGTGTTGGCTTGCTTGGCTTGCAATATTTACATGTTTGTACATGCGTGATTCTAAGGTTCCACGAAGATATTATAAATAAACTAGTTATAGTGCCCATCGTTGACGAGCTGGGTTGTTAAATTTATGGCTATCTGGAACTTGCTTGTTAGTAGGCTTCCTCGACTCAAATGGATCAAATCTCAGGAAGTAGAGGTAGGGGTGATCTCCTACTTGCTACTGGTCGAGTTCTTTAGGACCGTGCTCAAAATAAAAACTTGTCAAAACAAATGTCGAAAAGCTCTTGAGACTGTGGCTGGAACCCCACCTCCATAGGGGTTTGTCACAACATAGGAGTTTGTTTTCAAGAAGTTGCTTCATTCTCCACTATCAATTTATAATGGTTGTAAGGGTTACTAAATGTTGAGATGAAATTAAATTTGTATGCTACATCTACAACTTGAAACCAACACAAATTATTGTAAATTGTTATGTTGGGTTTCTAGTGTCATATATTAAAGATGGACTTGAAACCATTTAAGGTGATATGTTAGAGTTACCTATATCTATGTGGAACAGGATATAGTAGTTTTTTGTTTATGAAAATGAAACACGAAAGAAAGTTTGAATTAGCATTCTTAACAAATAGAAACAGTTGTCTAGCATGTTGCTGCTATTACATATGCAAGTGCCCTTGCGCATCAAATTAACATACCCTTCAGTTTCATGTAAGGCTCCAACTGTACAATGAACATCATATATCTTGGATATGGTTTTTAATATATCCATAAGTCGTGTTTCTTAGCGAAGTCTGAACCATCTGTCAATATAATTGAAAATCTCATGATTATTAGAAGCAGCAGAGATGAAAGCAGTGGCTCTCTCTAAAAATAGCCATTGGGACTTTCACAAAGAAACATTTCTGTGAGAGGCATGTGGTTGAAAAAACTAAAGAAGCTTCCACTCTATAGCTTGCAAAAATATACGAAATAATAAGAAAAAAGAAAGAGACCCATCATATCTCCATGGTCTCGATGCTCAGTCCTTGAGCTTATGCTTCAAAAAATGTTGCAGCTTTAGGAAGTAGAGCGGTGATTCATAACTCTCCACATCCCTTAAAAGAAAGTTATACATGTTTTCAGCAGTTTCTTTAATCTGATTCATTTGCATATTTAATCAACATTACAAAAGTCAGACCCACTTGCGTGAACCTTCACACGCTGTCAATAGAAGCGCTATAGTTAAAGAACTGCCAAAGTAGGATAAAGGGACTTTGGCACCAGATATTTTATAGCTCCCATTGATGGAGCATGCAAGAACCAACAAATAATAAGACAAAAGAAAGATATCAATCAGATTTCCTTGGTCTGATCACGCTACTAAATAAATAATCGTGCTACCAATAAATGCAGAATCGAGTCTTACTATTGTAACCTCTATACAACCGAGCTCCTGAACTTAAATCTGCACGTTTTTGCTAGGCTATAGGGAGGGTCAAACCATTCCAATAAAAAACCCACTTTGATCCTACCTGGAAAGTCATATTCAAAATCTAGTAGAACTCCATGCAACAATTTTAGAAACACAAAGCAATCAAAATACTAAACTTTTCCTATTACATAACCGGATCATCATGTGCAAGCAATTGGAAATTTGTTCGGGAATTTGAGTCGCTGCATCCATATAAAAAGGGGTTTATTCAGCTTATCCAACTATCTTTAGCTTATTTCGTCTCCCATGTTGTCTTCCAGCGTGCCCGCTCTTCTATATACAGGGCCCTTTTTTTGCAGCTGAAGCATTTGATAGCTGTAGCAAAAGATGTTGTAGCCGAAGAGAACACATATGATTTTCAAATAATTAGGTTTACATGTACCATTTTCTATCTAATTAAATAAATAAAGATCAAATGCTTATTGCCAATCCGAAACTCATTGAGGAAGCTCCAAACAAAGAGAACATAACATACCTTGTTAGTAGCAGATGCAGAAGAGATGGCCATGCAAAGCAATAGCCTGTTGGTCGATGGTGCTGTATGAGACATAACATAGATGCAGGAGCGATGGTTATGCAAGGCATGAGGAAATTGAGAAGCAGCTGAAAAGAACTGTGATAACCCTGAGCAAAACCTAAACCATCATGCATTGAATCTGCCGCCATGGGTCGGGACTCATCAACAGAAGAATCATCTGTTCTCTGTTCACTCATTCTCTCCTCAGCTACTATGAGCTTCGGTAGGGCAATGAATCATTGCCCTTTTTGTATCGGATCTCCATCGTCCAATCAGGTCCGTAGATCCTCGTTATCTGTGACGTTCCACATATTTATATGCCTTTTTGAGTATAAATACATGACACGTCATTATGAATAATTAATGGCACATTAATTATTCATAAGCTAAGGTTAGCTATGTTAATAATTCATTATTAAAGTGGAAACCTAACCTAAAACCCTAATTCGAATTTAAATATTAAAAAGGGCTAAAATACCAAATTAGCTAATATTAACCAACCTAAAGTCGCCACTTGGCCCAAATCGATTGGGCAAGGCAGAGTTTCCAATTTGGAACACCCAAATTGGGGGTTGCACCCCAATTTGCCCCAATTCGATTTGGGGCAATTGGAGATGGAGGAGGAGATGTTGCCCAACCCTGAGATGTTGTTTGACCCTGTTCTAGCCAGAAGGATGGCGACCCAGAGGGATAGTGGAGCTAGCTATGGTTCCAGTTAGTACATAGTTAGCTTAGTTGTGATTCTAGTAGGTTAGCGCCTCTGTTAGGCTTCTTTGTTGATCTATAGCATAGCGCCTCTCTGTGGTGTGTTCTCTCTCTGGTTTTCTCTGTGGTTTACCTGCTAGGCTAACCCTTGTTTGATATGGTGAGTATTCTTATCTCTAGTCTCTGTGTGTGCTTTGGTTGATGGTTTAGCAGTTCTTTGCTTAGTTAGCACTCCGGAGATGGGGGATTAAGGGGGGTAGAGACCTCTGAGCCCATGTATTGTAGCATGCTCCTAGATAGAGCCCTGTATTATTTCCATTAGATGCGGCCTGTGTACAAGATCCCACCGAGCTGTGGAATCTATGGCATCATTGAAGCACCAGATAAGGGGCCATAGTGATGAAGTGTGGGGTGGGGTCTCACTTGAGCATAAAAGGTTACAGGGACTCCTTCAGTGAGCTAGGCCTAATAGTCGGTCACGTAGAGGGCCGGGTATGGGTCTGACACTCCCTAGGTACAGTGGTGTGATCATCCTGTACTTTGAAGATAAAGTTAGGGGAGTAGGTCGGGTACGGATGCCGGGGTCGCTGATGCGGCACGTATTCTCTAGCTCATCCATGGATTCACTGCGACTCTGGAAAGGGACACTTCTCTGACCTGCCTCATTGGACCGGGAAGATGTAACCCGGAGTAGTCCCGAAGGGTGATGCCTTGGGATTGCGTCTCCGGAAGGCTACAATGGCGCCATAGCTTGATTCAACTCATCTGCAAAGTGTGCACAGGAGGGACTGATGGAGTGGACAACCCTAGCCACTGTTCTATGCCAGCCAACACCAGGTTATACCTCTGTCTGTTGATCTCTTGAGACCGAGCCGTCAGTCCATCCTCACAGGAGTCTGAGCCGGGGTAGAACCTGGGGTTTGGGGTTTGGGGTGTTTTCCTTAGGATTAGATGCATCTTCTTTGCCATTAGTACTTGGATGGATGTGCCGGTTATTTATATATGACTTATGATGTATGCTAACATGTATTCACGCTTCCGCGACTTAGGAGTCCCATTGAAGGCGTGGACCGAATGACACCTCCGTGTCCTTCACCCGGGCATCTTTCTATGGATGGTCCGAGTTAGACGGAGGGCCCTGCTCATGGTGAGCTGATTGCCATGGGAGGGGGAAGTCCCTGTATGTATACGTTCAGAGCGCCGTATATATTCAGGGAGCGTCACAGTGGTATCAGAGCCATGATTTTGGTTGACCGAAATCATAGCACTGACCAAATCTCTAACCCGTTAGTTCGGTAGTTGAGCAGGAGTTTAAACTAGTTGGACTGTCTAACTTTTCGGTGATTTAGTCTTGTGCTAGGTTGATGTAACAAATTGTTTGAGATTTAGGAATTTTAGGGTGATTTTGGAAGGAAAAAGGTGTAGTTGGAGGACCCAGGTTTAGATGGGCTATAACTTTTAATAGGTAGCTTGGATGAAGGCAAAAATGGCGCCAACGGCTCGGGCACATCTCAAATACCCTAGGGGGCATGTTTCCCGAGGTCAAAATGGTGACCCCAAGGCTAGAATCCAAAAGGTGCGCTGCCTGCGGATTGGGTGTTTAGAATCGAAAGTTAGGAGCGTATTTTGCAGTCAGCGCACTTATACGGTCCGCCGTATAAAATATGCGTGGGGCAAAGTCTTTCCAACTATTATTTTAGTGCCTAAACGTCATTAAGTTTCGCAAATGAACTTACATATTCCAAGGGATTATGTGAAGATCCGAGGGGATCGTACCACCCAAAGACCCCTCAAGATAGGCCTCCTCTATTACGAGATCTTGTTGTCCTAGGACATGGAAGTCTTCTTCCCTAAGCCATCCACCAAATCTTTAAAGAGTTTTTCAGCTCTTGCTGCCTTTCAAGCCTCAAGTCTACATTTGCATGTTAGCAAAGACCACCCTTTATGTTAGCTAATAACCTTCCTATCCAGATTGCTAAATATCATTAATAAGGGTCCTTCATTCCTTCTCTTCTTCAATATGTTTTCTACGTCTATGGCCGATTTTCAGTATCCTGGCCCTTACGTCTGCCACAGTGACAAATCACCCTTCTGTTGTGACCTTTATTCAGTAGAGTCGCCAATCCAATTACTCCTTTACGTATCCGTTAATCGTCTTGTGGCTTTTAAGCCGCTATTATATGCTCCTTCTGTTGTTAACCCACCTATCATTGGGGGTTATGATTCAACATTGTCCTACATCCTGGAAATGTTAGTCATTACATTTCTCTGTCATGATACTATAACGTTGTTCTGGCATTCCAAATGACTTGGCATCCTCATTTAAGCCATAGTCATGGCCTAAGAGCGGGTGAGCCTTCGTAAATTACCTGGATTCATCAAGGTGCCTGCCTGGTATTTTGTGAGTCTCCCTACAATTACCTACGTTTGGCCTGCACCTTTGGCCTGCTACGTTTACATCTATCGGTGCTGGTTGTCAAGTGAGTCTTGATTCTGATAGAATTTAGGAACTTTCTTTGGTGTCCGTTTGAAGAAATGTTAGCGGTTTTAGACTCTAAACTGGGCGCAACAAATGGCTATGCAACATTGGGATGGACGTGAAGGGAGGCTGGAAAGTAAGAAGCCATGCTCCTATAGTACTTCCTAGAGCGGGAAGAGCGAGGCGGTTATCTTCAGTACTACACAGGAACGAGGTAGGAGCCCCCTAGTACTAGGCTTTGGGAGGGAAGAGGTTGAGCGGGAATTCAAACGGAGTACTAATCCTCTCTTATGTCTACCTAAAGTTGTCATAGTTGTTTGATTTGAAAAATGCAAATATTTCCTATCTAGCCTACTGGGAGGCTTATAATAATAAAATCTAAATATCTTGCCTTCAAAAAAAAAAAAAAAAAAAAAAAAAAAAAAAAAAAAAATTTGATATAGAAACCATAGACCATATCCTTAATTACCTGAAACCATAGACCATAAAAACAATTCAATGGGTTATTTAAAAAAAACATAGAAAAAAAAAAAAATTACGAGTTATTTTGATATGACCCGGACTTGTATCAATCTTCGAGTCCTGTATATTCTAGCTCGACCTCTGCCTGATCCGGGTATGGATCATGTGGGAAAGCTAGTCTTTGGTGTCTATGCAAGACACATTCGAACATTTAGCAGGTAACTGCTATTCGCTACCTATTCTGGATTGTACTATTGTACTATTCAACCCCTCATCTTAAGCCTCATTCTAGTGGCCGTTGACATTTATTTCAAGTGCCAACTATGACATCATACCTTAGCCTACAACAGATTGAATGTTGTTTATACATTCCGAATATACTCTAAACCCTTCATCGGTAACTTTGGGGTACACTCGTCTTTCTCTCCTATCGTATGTGTACATGCTATGTACATAATAAACATATATCCTCATCCCACAATGCTAGAGCTCTGCTCTAACTTAGCTAAAGTGTAAGCTTGGTAGTTCCTTGAAACAAAACCTATTACCTATGTACCTTTGTAATGTGGCTGAGCCACCGACTTCCCAACTAGGATCCCCAGCTACTTCAACCATCCCTTTAGTGCCTTATGGTATTCTAGTCGTATACATACACTATGATACCACCCATGGGATTATGCCATAATTCCGAAGGTTTACTACCCCAGATGAGGAGCTTTTCTAAAGGCTTCTTTCGCTAAGGATCCTTTGTGTATTCAAATGCTGCCGTCTTTGGCTCCCTCATAATGAAGTGGAGGCACTAAAACCTCCTGGTCTTCTAATAGGAAAACCCAATGTTTCAATCTTCGTTAGTAACCGCCATATGATTATCCAATTCCTTACCCTCTTAAGAGTTTCAAAGTCATAATCTCTAACGGGTCTATGCCTCAAAGGCAACGGATCCTCCACCTTCTACTTCAGTACCTATAATTGTTCCCCGCGAGTAGGGTAACTCTTAGGATATATAGACTACTGGTCTATATAATCTCACTCCTTGTAATCTATACACCTCGTCTTGATTTTTATCAGGACTTGGAATTGTTATGTATTGCCCTCTTCTCGGTTATCCCTAAAGGTATAATCACCAAAGTCCTCGTACTCCTTCTTTCTTCCATCAGGGGGATGCGATATTTTACACATTTTCTTATTCCCAAAACCAAATAAATGCTTTCAGATTATAATGCTGAAGTAATTTATTGGTATCTAGAACCTTTGAGTAGTTAAGCTCTCGTTATCGGTTATTCCAACACCATTCCAACCATCCTTGGAATGTTTTTGAATGTAACATCACCGCATATGCTAGACTTACTCAGGCTATTTTCACTACTTTAAACTCTTTCCATATTCCTTAGTACGATGAACCTGAGATAGGCAACTCCAACCATTGGGGTAACTTGCATGCTTATCTCTCCTGGATCATACTTAATCCAATATCTTTGAGTATACGCATATCATTATGCTTATTCCTTAAACCTTCCTAAGTAATATTTCACTCGTGTGTACGAACATTCTACTATCTTCCAATATGACCTACATCTGAATATCACAATCGACATCCTCGATGTTCTCACGAGTGTAGTATTTAATACTACTAACTCGTTCCGACATCCAAGATCACTACGTTGTTATTATGTGATATACTAACATGCGTGCACCAACCCTACGTCTAGACTCATATGTAACTCGTTGACATAGCCCCCTAGCTATGTTCATATATCCCGCGATTGTATTTCCTCAACTTGCCTTGATCCTCAAGCTCTAGTCACAAATTCCACAGGGGCAGATGCCATCCTAAGTTCCTAGTGCACATGTTTAACGTCTAGTATAAGAACTCTTATTTTCATTACTTCTGTATCCATATGGAATGTTTCAGGGAGCGTCCAATGTACGATGTGTTGCCCTGCAACAAGAGTAGTCTTGATGCTGAGGACAGCATCATTTTTAAGGTGGGGAGAATGTGACGTTCCACATATTTATACGCCTTTTGAGTATAAATACATGACACATCATTATGAATAATTAATGGCACATTAATTATTCATAAGCTAAGGTTAGCTATGTTAATAATTCATTATTAAAGTGGAAACCTAACCTAAAACCCTAATTCGAATTTAGGGCTTAACCTAATATTAAAAAGGGCTAAAATACCAAATTAGCTAATATTAACCAACCTAAAGTCGCCACCTGGCCCAAATCGATTGGGCAAGGCAGAATTTCCAATTTGGGACACCCAAATTGGGGGTTGCACCCCAATTTGCCCCAATTCGATTTGGGGCAATTGGAGATGGAGGAGGAGATGCTGCCCAACCCTGAGATGTTGTTCGACCCTGTTCCAGCCAGAAGGATGGTGACCCAGAGGGATAGTGGAGCTAGCTATGGTTCCGGTTAGTACATAGTTAGCTTAGTTGTGGTTCTAGTAGGTTAACGCCTCTGTTAGGCTTCTTTGTTGATCTATAGCTTAGCGCATCTCTGTGGTGTGTTCTCTCTCTGTTTTTCTCTGTGGTTTACCTGCTAGGCTAACCCTTGTTTGATATGGTGAGTATTCTTATCTCTAGTCTCTGTGTGTGCTTTGGTTGATGGTTTAGCAGTTCTTTGCTTAGTTAGCACTCCGGAGATGGGGGATTACGGGGGGTAGAGACCTCGCCCATGTATTGTAGCATGCTTCTAGAATCAACACCATATAGTATTCCGCTTGAAATCTTATAGTATTTTGTGAATGTTGTTATACAGTATAGCAAATCTTGTACTTGCATACCCCACAAACGAGGAACTTTACGTACGGTGTAGATTAAGGAATAAGGGGTGAATATGCCTATCCAACAGCTCTCGTTGCCCTACGTCACCCCCCGTGTGAATATGCACCCAAACCAAAGGGGGTTTAAGGGGGATTTTAATTTAAATGTGTTGGATTCAATGGTCTCAATGGTAGTTATGTGTTGGTTATTATACTAAAAAAAATTTTGGGCCCTTCGGGCCCTAAAAAAAACAAGCAGACGTAAGAATATTAATTAATGTTAATGGTTGTTATGTGTTGGTTGTTATGTGTTGGTTATGACATAAGAATATATCAATGTTGTACTATAATTACATTTCTAAGGTTTCCAATTGCATCAACTTAGGAAAGGATGGTGGTTGGGCCATATTTAAAACCTCATAAAACTTGGATAACCACCATATTCAATACCATATTGCAACGTATGAACATCAGAATTTCAAGTGCAACTATTGTGTAACAAAAGTACCAAGATGATTGCATCATTCCACACTAAGAATACTATCCCCAATATGAAGTAATATCGCAAGATATTTGCAATGAGAAACAAATTCTATAATCCACATTCCACGTTAGCAAAATGTTAGGTATGGAGTTGGAGTTGTTCATATGGAGTCATCTTGAAAAGGATAGGACATGGACATGACATCCGGATAAAGGACTTCGACATCGGTTTCACCACTTTGGTACAAATCCAAGGTTAATGCTAGGCTACATCTTTTTTTATTAAGAGGAGGGTTATGTGGAGTTCTTTCCTCTACATCTGCATCTGCATAAAAGATTTAAAAGCTCACCACAAGTTGAAGCATATGCATATATAACTAGCAAAAGTATTCCCACGGATTTTAAAGCTCACCACAAGTTGAAGCATATGCATATATAACTAGCAAAAGTATTCCCACGGGCTTTGAGACAATAAAACAATGGTTTGAATAAGACAAGCTAACTTGCATGAAAGGAGAATATTTAATCTGATTGAAATTGCAGTAACAGAAGTTGCCTTTAGTAGTAGGATGAAACAGATTGTATTGGAGCTGCAATCCCATAGTGACGAAAGTTTTGAATGGGCTGAGGAAATGTTAAAGAGTCCTAGTGCTTGAAATGGTTGAATGCAATCAAGAATAGGAGGGAACCTGCAATACTTTCCAAGATCATGGGATGAGAATCATTTTGGGCCATCGACACAAGATGAAGGTAATGGAAAAACATAAGGGAAGGCTAAGTAAATGAGCAGGCATCAACAGAAATCCACAAGTGAAAATTTGTCAACTAATCAAATTAAAACACGAGCAAGCTAGATTAATAAATGCTGGATCAACAAATGCACTTGTCTGACCTTCCACAGAAAGATAAATAGGTTGCGCGAGAATCAGAGAACTTTAAGGTGGATGATTACATAATTAAAACATGATTTGCAGAAACAACAATCTTAGTTTCCTATGCAATGCAAAATAAATTGAACCTGCAAATAAATTATGGAACGGCCTTGTCCAAAACCAACAGATGTGAAGATGCCCTCGTTTGAAGCAACAAATGAATCTGCCAAAATCTGCCGAGCTTGAGAAGTGTTGTCGAAAGTGGTTTGCCAAAGCTCCGCACCCCAAGCTATCATCCGAGTACATTCCAATGCTTTCCCGGTTGGCATCTCTAGACATCAACTCGAATAATTTCATCGGCTTCATCGTTTCTTACATGTAAATAAATGAACGGAAACACCCTTCTTCTAGAATAGAATAGATAAGCAATTACAACCACGAAATCCTCTTTCTGCCTTACATGGTAAAACCAAAAAAAATAAAAATACCTTTGTTCTTCTTCTTTAAGCAATTTCAACGGATAAGCAATTACAACCACGGAATCCTCTTCTCTGCGTTCATCCCCTGTTACTCCGCCATGTCTATCCGAGAAAAATGCTTCCTGAAGCTCGGAAAGGAGGTGTTGGGGAGCCGTATCTGCTCCAGAATATGAGAGCAGAGAAGTCGATTCTTAAGAGAGACCATATGCCTCGAACCCTAAAATATGCCCTTTCGACTCCTGCATGCAAAGGGAGGGTTGTACATATATTTTTCTTGTACATCTCGACAAATACATGGGTGCTAACCATTAAAAAAGAGCAAAAAATCAATGCAGCATGTATGCGCACTCTAAAAATACTTATTAGTACACTCCATCAGATACATTCACCAAATCATAGCAAAACCATAGGAAAAAACAGTATAAAAATACAAAAGAAACCCCCTGTTATTATGCTACATATTTCCCATTAGATGCGGCCTGTGTACAAGATCCCACCGAGCTGTGGAATCTATGGCATCATTGAAGCACCAGATAAGGGGCCGTAGTGATGAAGTGTGGGGTGGGGTCTCGCCTGAGCATAAAAGGCTACGGGGACTCCTTTAGTGAGCTAGGCCTAATAGCCGGTCACGTAGAGGGCCGGGTATGGGTCTGACACTCCCTGGGTACAGTGGTGTGATCATCCTGTACTTTGAAGATAAAGTTAGGGGAGTAGGTGGGGTACGGATGCGGGGGTCGCTGATGCGGCATGTATTCTCTAGCTCACCCATGGATTCACTGCGACTCTGGAAAGGGACACTTCTCTGACCTGCCTCATCGGACCCGGGAGATGTAACCCAGAGTAGTCCCGAAGGGTGATGCCTTGGGATTGCGTCTCCGGAAGGCTACAATGGCACCATAGCTCGATTCAGCTCATCTGCAAAGTGTGCACTGCAGGGGCGGATGGAGTGGACAACCCTAGCCACTGTTCTATGCCAGCCAACGCCAGGTTATACGTCTGCTGATCTCTTGAGACCGAGCCGTCAGTCCATCCTCACAGGAGTCTGAGCCGGGTAGAACCTGGGGTTTGGGGTGTTTTCCTTAGGATTAGATGCATCTTCTTTGCCGTTAGTACTTGGATGGATGTGCCACCCTTCGTGGTGGTTATTTATATATGATTTATGCTGTACGCTAACATGTATTCACGCTTCCACGACTTAAGAGTCCCATTGAAGGCGTGGGCCGAATGACACCTCCGTGTCCTTCACCCGGGCATCTTTCTATGGATGGTCCGAGTTAGACGGAGGGCCCTGCTCATGGTGAGCTGATTGCCATGGGAGAGGGAAGTCCCTGTATGTATACGTTCAGAGCGCCGTATATATTCAGGGAGCGTCACATCATCCAAGTTAATTAGGGATGGATCCACGACATCAAAACATTATAATATAGGATAAATCGAATAACATGGAAAGTCCATGTTGTTTCTCAATGGTATTAATAGAGCATCCTTCTGTTTCTGCTGGTCCCTGCCTCAGGGGAGCTCGGCAAACATGTTTTGTATTGTCTATTTTATCTTAGATTCTTAGATTGTATTGTTATGGCATTACTATAAATTCCAGCGATTAGTGTAGGATTCACCAGTATAGACTGTAGTGGCAGTGCCAATTTTATGGAAAGTGACTATTTGGAGACTAGAATATGTCACTTTCCATAAAATTAACATCGCCACCACAATCTATGCTGATAAATCCTGCAATAAATATTGGATTTAATGGTCATGGCAAATTCATAATTTGACAAGTTTTGGTAATATAGAAACAGTAACAAAAGTTGTTCTAAATGAAACAGAAAAAATAAGAAGAGACGACAGAGCAGTAGATAAAAAGATGCAGATGTGTCAAGATACGATTTTAGATGCGTGGCATATTCAACAAAACCTACACTTATTTAGACTTATTATACAAGGACGTCATTTTAAGATTATAAGTAATGTTTAATTCTTCTTGACTCTTATAAGTTTTTTAAGTTCTAATTATGTAATTTTATCATTAAATTAAAAATATAATATAAAAGCATAAAATTGCTTTCTATGCTAATTTTCACTTGAATCTATTTAGAATTAAACATTTCAAGAATACAAAATTTTATTTTTTTACTGACATCTTAACAAATTTAAAATTTGACATTCAAGATAATTTGTAAATAAATATGATAATTTGCTAAGTGATTGACTTAGAATTTCATAATTTACAAACTCTCAGTAGGTTTAAAAATATTAAAAAAAGCTATAGATTAAAATTAATTAAATGATAAAGCTTATATATTAATAACAAATATTGAATAGTTTAACATTGTTGAAATAAAGTATTTAAAAAATTAATTAAAGGTAAATTATTCAAGTTTTTTTTCTAAAATTAAAACATAAACGTAATCGATTCAATTCATCCAAAATATTTTTTAAAATTTTGAAAAAATTAATATTTTAATCACTCATCTTAGATGGAAATTTAATTCTAAATAGATTGAAGTGAAAATTAGTTTACAATTTTAAACTTTGATAATCATCATACTTTTGATCTAAAGATAAATCGGAAAAAAAATAAAAATCTAAGGAAACTACATATAATCTTATCATGGTATCCATGAAAAATATTTATTAGAATATACTTCTTTGAAAAACATATAGCTATTTCTTATGAGGTGGCTTCCTTTATATTCCTTTCTTTCCCTGACACTCTTTGCAGAAAGAAAATAATCAACTATCTAGATGATCATGTGGATTCCATCATGTCAGTAAAAGAAATAGAATTCAAGAAGTAAACATCATGGTAAAGTATTTGATAGCTTGGTAGTAAACTATTTGGGTATGTTTGGTGTGTTGGCTTACTTGTCTTGCAATACTTATATGTTTACTTGAAGTAATACATTCGTAATTCTAAGATTCCACAAAAATATATTATAAATAAACAAATTAAGCAACATGCAAAGTCCATGTTGTTTCTCAGTAGTATTAATAGATTAGTTGTTTGAGCATCCTTATCATTGAATTGCAATGGAATGGCTGCTACTCGTCCTTCCGTTTCTGATAATCGCTACCTCACAGGAGCTCGGTAAACATATTTTATATTCTATTATCTATTTTATCTTAGATTCTTAGATTGTATTGTTAGTATCAGCATTGAATTATGAATATGGCATTACCATTAAATCCATCTTCAAACTCGGTTTCATAACCTGGTGAAGTATCTTTGCATACCACAAGAAATAAATCTTTATCAGACCCTCTCACAAAGTAATGATGGAAAGCATGGAACTCCTTTTGCCCAGCTAAATTATAAGAAGCTTTTTTTTTTCCAAACTTAAGAGTCTGCAAATCCATACCTGTTGTTGAAGGGAAGTCCGTATATATCAAGCGAGATCGGGTTAATATGGCCAGAAATTCCGTTATCGGCCACTCCAACCCCATCCAACCCATCGATCCGATTGATCCCTATGGGGTTTCGCAGCCATGCCCCATTCATGAGGCAGAGGGGGATGCCATGCTTCAGCAACCATGCATATGCCATGCTATGCCACTTATTTATAATTTTGCAACAAACATATGCCACTTATGTTGCAGTTGCCATATGCAATTAGTTTGTTACAATTTTATCTTTAAATTAAAAATATAATGTTATAAAAGCATAAATTGCTTTCTAAACTAATTTTCACCTCAATGTATTTATAATTAAGCATTTCAAGAATATAAAATTTTAATTTTTAGTGACATGTTAAAAAATTTAAAATTTGGCAATCAAGAAATGTGTTAATGAATATCATGATTTGATAGGTGATTGACTTAAAAGTATATTAGAATTTCATAATTTATAAACTCTCAACACTTTTAAAAATATAAAAAAAGGTTAAAATTAAAATTAATTAAATGATAAAGCTTATATATTAATAATAAATATAATTGATGAAATACATATACTAAAAATTATTAAAAAATAAACTATTCAAGTTTTTTTTAAATAAACGCAATCGATTCATTTCATTTGATCTAAATTTTTTTTTTAAATATTTTGAAAAAATAACATTTTAATTATTCATTGTAGATGAAAATTTTGTTCCATATAGATTGAAGTGAAAATTAGTTTAGAAAAACAATTTTAAACTCTGATAACCACCATAGTTTTTATCTAAAGATAAATTCAAAAAAATATAAAATCAACAAGAGTTAAAACTACATATAATCTTATCATTATATCCGTGAAGAATATTTATTAGAAAAAATAGATTTGTACTTCTCTAAAAAACATATAGCTCTTTCTTATGAGGTGACTTCCTTTATATTCCTATGTTTCTTTGACACTCTTTGCAGAACGAAAATAATCAACTATCTAGATGATCTTATTGATTCCATCATGTAAGTAAACAAAATAGCATTTAACAAGTAATCATCATGGTAAAGTATTTGATAGCTTGGTAGGAAACTATTTAGGTGTGCTTAGTGTGTTGGCTTGCTTGGCTTGGAATACTTACATGTTTGATTGAAGCAATACATGTGTGATTCTAAGTTCTTACAAAAATATTTTAAATGAATGAATCGTGAACATGCAAAGTCCATGTTGTTTCAAAGTGATATTACTAGATTAGTTACTTTAGCAACAAACATATGCCACTTATGTTGCAGTTGCCATATGCAATTGGTTTGTTACAATTTTATCTTTAAATTAAAAGTATAATGTTATAAAAGCATAAATTGCTTTCTAAACTAATTTTCACCTCAATGTATTTATAATTAAGCATTTCAAGAATATAAAATTTTAATTTTTAGTGACATGTTAAAAAATTTAAAATTTGGCAATCAAGAAATGTGTTAATGAATATCATGATTTGATAGGTGATTGACTTAAAACTATATTAGAATTTCATAATTTATAAACTCTCAACACTTTTAAAAATATAAAAAAAAGATTAAAATTAAAATTAATTAAATGATAAAGCTTATATATTAATAATAAATATAATTGATGAAATACATATACTAAAAATTATTAAAAAATAAACTATTCAAGTTTTTTTTAAATAAACGCAATCGATTCATTTCATTTGATCTAAATTTTTTTTTTTAATATTTTGAAAAAATAACATTTTAGTTATTCATTGTAGATGAAAATTTTGTTCCATATAGATTGAAGTGAAAATTAGTTTAGAAAAACAATTTTAAACTCTGATAACCACCATACTTTTTATCTAAAGATAAATTCAAAAAAATATAAAAATCAACAAGAGTTAAAACTACACATAATCTTATCATTATATCCGTGAAGAATATTTATTAGAAAAAATAGATTTGTACTTCTCTAAAAAACATATAGCTCTTTCTTATGAGGTGACTTCCTTTATATTCCTATGTTTCTTTGACACTCTTTGCAGAACGAAAATAATCAACTACCTGATGATCTTATTGATTCCATCATGTAAGTAAACGAAATAGCATTTAACAAGTAATCATCATGGTAAAGTATTTGATAGCTTGGTAGGAAACTATTTAGGTGTGCTTAGTGTGTTGGCTTGCTTGGCTTGGAATACTTACATGTTTGATTGAAGCAATACATGTGTGATTCTAAGATCTTACAAAAATATTTTAAATGAATGAATCGTGAACATGCAAAGTCCATGTTGTTTCTCAGTGATATTACTAGATTAGTTACTTTAGCGTCCTTATCATCGAATGACAATGGAATGGCTTTTGCTCGTTCTTTTGTTTCTGCTGGTTGCTGCCGCACAAGAACTTGGTAAATATATTTTGTATTGTTTGTTTTATCTTAGATTCTTAGATTGTATTATTAGTATCAACGTCAAAATTATGAATATGGCATTACCATTATTTCCAACGCTTATTACAAGCTTCATCAGTATAGACTGTAGTGGTAGTGCAAATTTTATGAAAAATGACTATTTGAAGACTAAAATATGTCACTTTCCATAAAATTGGCACTGCAACCACAGTCTATACAGGTGAATTCTGTAATAAATATTGGAATTATTGGTCATGGCATATTCATAATTCGTCGCTGATATTAAAACTTGGACAAGAAACAGAAAAGTAAAAAGAGACAATGAGGCAATAGGTAAAAAAATGCAGGTGTGTCAAGAGACAATTTTAGATGCGTGGCATATTCAACAAAATTTACACTTATCCAGATTTATTAGACAAGGATGTCATTTTAACATGTATGTTTAATTCTTTTTTATTCTTATCATTTTAATAGATTCTAATTATATAACTTTATCTTTAAATTAAAAGTATAATAGTTATATAAGCATAAAAGCACTTTTTAAACGAATTTTCACTTGAATCTATTTAGAATTAAATATTTCAAGGATATAAAATTTTAATGTTCAGTGACATGTTAACAAATCTAAAATTTGGCAATCAAGATAATTTAAAAATAAATATGATAGTTTGATAAGTGATCGACTTAAAAGTATATGAGAATTTCACAATTTACAAACTCTCAACACTTTTAAAAATACTTTAAAAAATGTTTTAGATTAAAATTAATTAAAGTTTATATATTAATAGCAAATACTTAATAGTTTATTATTGATAAAATAAAGTATATTAAAAATTAATTCAAAAAAACTATCCAAGTTTTTTTTTAATTGATACATAAACTTAATCGATTCATTTCATCTAAATTTTTTTTTAAACATTTTGAATAAATAAAATTTTAATCATTCATTTTAGATGAAACTATATTCCACATAGATTTAATTAATTTAGAAAACAATTGTAAATTTTGATAACCATTGTTCCTTTTATCTAAAGATAGACTGAAAAAAATATAAAAATCACCAAGAGTTAAAACTATATATAATTTGATCATGGTATCCGTGAAGAATATCTACTAGAAAAAACAAATTTGTACTTCTTTGAAAAACATATAGCTCTTACTTATGAGGTGACTTCCTTTGTATTCCTTTGTTTTCTTGACACTCTTTGCATCAAGAAAATAATTAGCTATCTAGATAATCCCGTGGATTTCATCATGTCAGTAAAAGAAGTATCTTGGTAGTAAACTATTTGGGTGTGCTTGGTGTGTTGGCTTGCTTGGCTTGCAATACTTACATGTTTGATTCAAGCAATACATGCACGATTCTAAGATTCCACGAAAATATTATAAATGAATAAACCGAGCAACATGCAAAGTCCACGTTGTTTCTCAGTCAGTATTAATAGATTAGTCATTTGAGCATCCTCATCATTGAATGGTAATGGAATGGTTGCTGCTCATCCTTTCGTTTCTGCTGGTCGCGGCCGCACAGGAGCTCGGTATACATGTTTTGTATTGTTTGTTTTATCTTAGATTCTTAGATTGTATTGTCTCCATCTGTATAATCAGGTTATGGTAGCTCCTTCTGGTAAGTTCGCGGGAAATATACAACAGCAAAAATGATGTGTTTCCACACTTGCAATTCTTCTCTGATCTGCACATCTGCCGAATCTACAGACCTCCCAAATCTGTATATTTTCTTGAAGCTCTGGAGCTCTATGCACTAGCCAATCCGATTTGCTTCTGCGCTATCCATTCCTAAAGTTTTTTCTGTCTCTGTATTTCTGCCCATTACCTCGTCGTCTCTTTTTTTTTTTTTTTTTTTTTTTTTTTGTTTCGTTTAGAACAACTTTTGTTACCCTTTCTATAACAAGACGTGTCCAAGTGTCAGTATCGGTGTCGAGTTATGAATATGGCATTACTATTAATTCGAACGCTTATTGCAGGGTTCACCAGTATAGACTGTAGTGGTAGTACTAACTTATAGAAAGTGACTATTTGCTGACTAGAATATGTCACTTCCCATAAAATTGGTACTGCCGCCACAGTCTATACTTGAATCCTGCAATAAGTATTGGAATTAATGGTCATGGCATATTCAATAAAGCAGTGGGTGGAAAGGCGGAGACAGAAAAAACTTCAGGAACGGCTGGTGTAACGGGATTGAGTGCAGCAGTAAATCTCCTGGTGACAAGACATACTATATCTTTTATTTGGTTGGAGTTCTGAATACTTGAAATAGGTATTTCGTTTTGCATCTTGAAGTGCTTCTTGCAGGTTTTGATAAGGTGTATAAAGTTGAAACAACTGAAACTCGAGAAAGAACTGCAATTATGAACAGTTCTTAGACCACTACGAATACTTGCCATCATAAAAAACAACAAAGAAAATAACTCCCCCCTAAAACCTGCATGCAAACAACATGCAACATTAAAATAAAGACAAGAAAACAAATGAAACTGAAACATAAATATCACATACCTGGTAAAGAAATCTTCACCCTAAGAAATCTTCAAAAAAGATAGCTACAACACATCTCCACAAGCAAAGCAACGTCGAAAAAGACACTGTAACAGAGATCTACTGCAAAAGAAGTTTGCAGTGACGGATCTTTCCGATGATCACTCGTACAAAGCTCCAAAATCAAACTAACCACCAAAACTCTCGATCTAGAAGACAAGCGCCATCGCCAAATAGAAGCTACTGCAAAAAGTCGTCATAAATCTCTGATCTTGAACAAAACTTGTGAAAAATGAGGCACTATAGAAGAGACAGCCTAAAAACTTGTCTACCAGACGACCTTAACCCAACCAGCACGCAAAAACTCGATCTAGAAGACAAGCGCCATCGCCAAATAGAAGCTACTGCAGAAAGTCGCCACAGATCTCTGATCTTGAACAAAACTCGTCAAAAATGAGGCGCAGACAGCCTAAAAACTTGTCTACCAGACGACCTTACCCCAACCAGCACGCAAAAACTCGATCTAGAAGACAAGCGCCATCGCCAAATAGAAGCTAATGCAGAAAGTTGCCAGAGATCTCTAATCTTGAACAAAACTTCTGAAAAATGAGCCGTTATAAAAGAGACAGCATAAAAACTTGTCTACCAGGTGATCTTAACCCAACCAGCAACAAAGCTTCGACGGAGTGCAAGAGAGAGAAAATGGGTGACGTGGCATCGGAAAAGGAAATTTCAGGGTCTTGAAGGTTACGGCGGTAAACTCCGCTCGCAGGAGGTTTCCTGGAAGAAACCCCTGGCGGCGCCACTGCTCGTGGCTCTCGCCGCTCGCGACGGCACCGCCAGGGGCTTCTTCCAGGAAACCTCCTGCTCGCGGAAGTTTCCCCTTCCAAAACATAGAGTTGAGAGTCTCAGGAAAGGATTTGGCAGCACCATTTTGCTCCAAAATCCTCTGTTTCAGCATTCCTGACGCCCCGGGGATGCAGCAATAAAAAAGGGAGGATTTTTTTTTTTTTTTTTTTTTGTCATTTTGACCCAAACGACCCACGGTCGGATTAGTCTGGTCCTGAGCTTTGTTCCTTTCATGCATACATGTGCATTTGATTTTTTCTAGCATTATCGGTTCCTCCAAACAAGAGCCTGGCTATGGGATCTAATAGCAACTCCAAGCAGAGATTAAAGGTACTTCCGAGCCATCGACGCAGGAGGTTCTCGATGCTACAGGGCTCGACCTCTAATAAAGGCAATGGGCAGAATGACTGGCTACAACCAGTTTAGGCCAGTCACGTAGATATCTGCGGATATTCCGGAATATACCTCGCATATTCAGTATTCTCACGTAAGCGAGTTGCGCTTAGGGGCAACCCAAAAACCCCATGGTAAATGCTAAAGCCGTGAACCGCATTCCATTGCAAAGTTTTTTTGGACAATTGTTTCGATAAGTCGTGACCTTTCCCTCAACAGCCCAACAGATACATTAAGAGTTAAGAGGATGAATTCTGGTTATCAACATAGCCTACAACAATAGAATTGGTGGAGCACCATAGCCATTCAATCTGGAGGGAAGCATCGCCATAGCCGGCCTCGTGCCGGACTTGCACAAATTACACAAGGAAGATTCAAAAGATGCGGCCGACAGACTTTTTGGCCCAGATCAGCAGAGCAATGTAACCGAAAGCCGAGCAAAAACTCCTCCCCCAATTTCCAACTATGAAGAAGATGAAGCGGATGAACATGAAACTGTCGAAGACCAAGACCCATCTGATGAATCCGTCGAAGAACAGGTTGAATTAGAAGAAATTGATACTGGGCTTGACCCAGATGATGCTTCTGATGATCTGCAACAGACTGTGCCTCATATCCAGCCCAAATATAACGTTCTGATTCGTGATGCTATTCTTGAATTAAACGAACGAAATGGGTCCAGTGCTCTGAGCATTGCCGAAGCAATTGAAGGGAAATATGGGACCCATTTGCCGTATGAATTTAGATCTTTTTTGGGTGCCCATTTGCAAGAATTGGCCGATGAAGGAAAATTGAATCACAAGGGGAATCTGTTTAAATGTAGCCGGCTGTTCAAGAGAGATCCTGAGGCCCCTGCAGGTGTTCAAAGAAGAAGAGGAAGGAGTTTAAATCCAAAGAATAGAAAACAATCTAGCAGCAGGAAAATAGGCCGGAGTTCCAAGCGAAAGAGATACGGCCGATCATCTAATAGCAAAAGACGCCGGACTTAGGGCTTCGTTTGGTCTTCGAAAACAACAAGGAATCTTCGAAAACAAGGTGTTCGTTTTGTTCAAAAATGTCATTTAATGAACAGAAGAGAGAGAAACTTTCCGTAATTGCTGAATAATCTATTCTCGTGTTTTTATACCTTGAGATAGGCTACAATGTTTCTCATGTGATTGATTGAATAGCTATTGTTTAAGCAATTTTTTAAAAAGCTATTGAAGTCTCTTCACATCAAGTTGAAGTTGATTCATAACTACATGGAACTTTATAAAAGAGGTTATGGGTACCTTCCACAAGGCCCTACCTTGTTTCAAAAACTACTAGCAACTTAAACTAGGGTAGCTAGGGGGTTAGGCCACTGACTGGATACACAATGACGCAAAAACCTACACACTACCACAGACGTGAGTGAGTGCAAGTTTTGCAATCGTAGAGTGTGCAACCCATCAACAAAAAAAAACTAGCAGTCAGGCTTGGGGCAGAGGGTCAAGTGGGATTTTGTTTCCAAGGACAAGTTTGATGTACAATTGTGGCCTTTCCAACTTAGTTCATATTCAACTAAATATATAGACTACTAAGAAATGAGCATTGAATTAAGTAGGCACAATACGAACAACGGAATCTATGTTGGCTTGGTTGCAAACATATTATGCAGAAGAATTGTATAGGATAAAGATCGGAAAAACTTGCTCCTTTATGAAGAAGTTGACAAATAGAGATCAATAAAAGCTTTAGATAGCCCTCTACCCTCTAGAAGCTACAGGAAATTTTGTTTGGGCTTATGCATGCTACGACTATAAGGTGAGATTGTTTCTAATTTAACAAGACATGTTTCTTGAATATGCATTTTCAAAAGTAGAAAAATTGTTGGAAATATAATTATTGTGTGTGGCAATAGAAATGTTAAATTATGTTTTCTATTTTTCTTCTCCACCTTATATGGCCATTGAGAATGGACTAATTTAGCACTGCTTATAATACATAGCATCTTTTGTAGTTCTCACAACGTTGGAAGGAACAGAGTATTATTACAGCGTAATGCCACCATTGACGCACAACAGGAGCAACACTTCTTTTCCAGGATTCTAGAAACGGATCAAATACCGTTACATTTGCCAGCATGCTGCAAGCACTTGGAGAAGGTCTAGACTGTGAAGGGTGGTAAATATTTATAAATGTGCCACCAGGATAGGCATGCGCATGTGCAGGCTGTTTCATGTGTATATGGCATGTGCTGCCCCTGTCCTTGTAAGTAAGTTGTAGTAGCAATTAGATTGCAATGCAGTTGCTTCATGTCTCTAAAGGCTTGTTGCAACCATCCCTCTACTTGACAACGTAATAGTACAAATAAGAAAACTTGGTTTAAAAAGACAAAAAATGCTATTGCATTTAGTTTACATGATGACTTGAAACATACACACTGCTTTCTTTGTAAAGTGAGCCACTAACATAATCATTATGTCCTAGTGGCTACGGTTACAGGAGTAATTGTGTATCTTGATGTGGTGTAGGCATAACTTCCATATTCTGAAGCAACAACAGATTGTGATGCATTATTGTGACGTTCCAGGGAAATATACGCCATAAATACGTATATTTCCAGGACCGTCACTATACAAGTCTATCTTCATAGCCTTGTATACCATAGATTGTGGCACTAGGGGGCATGACTAAGTTATTCATATAACAGCCAACCTTAGGTTAAGTCCATTTTCCACGTGGCCTTAAACTATTGGGCACCCGCCACACGGACTTACCCTATTGGAGCCACGTGGCATAACATGTGAACCCTAACCTATAAAGGCCTAAACCCTAACCCTATTTCTGGCTCCAACAGTCTGGGAACCTTCTTCGCGCTCGAAACTCCGTTTCGAGAACCGTCTGTTGTGGCACAGCATAGCGTGGCAGCCCCCAGAGCGTGAGCGCATCAGCAAGAGTGGGAGCTACCTCAAACACCTTGAAGATCATGGAGATGCCAGGATTGGGAGGGAGTGCTTCTGGAGCAGGTATGTGGAGTAGTGCTCTTAGTAGTGGTTAGTATGTCGTATCTAGAGTAGAGCCATCCTAGAACCCATATTCAACATCTTGAACCCTAATCAAGGAACCCTAACTGTAAGTTAGATATGTATGATTAGGTTAAGATGTTCTTATGATGATTATCATGTTATGATGCTATGTGATGTTGGTTGATCATGTTTGCTCCTCTTGTATTGGGAAGGGGGGTAGAGACCTAGTAGCCTTACTTAGTAATGCTCCTAGTTAGACCCTTTAGTTCCTATTATATTGCGGCCTGTGCATAGGAACCCACCGGGCTATGGAGGCTATGATGTGACTCAACACTACACAACGGGGCTAGAGGCAATGCGGAGGGAGGATCCCTGCCGAGTGGGGGCTACGGGGGATCCCATAGTGGGCTAGGCTTATGGTGGGTCACCGTGTGGGCGAGCATGGGTCCCACCACCTCAGGGGCGATGGTGTTGCCCCTGCGTCTCAAGAGTTGCAAGTGTCGGCTTGGCTCTTGTTTTGGGGGTTCGATTCGGGTATGAATCGGTGTGTCGCCCACGATTCTCTAGCCTGTGGAACCTCTAGACCGGGAAGGGGAGATGCAACCCTTCTGCCTCGACTGCACCGGGGAGATGCAACACGGAGTAGTCCCGATGGGTGATGCCATGGGATTGCGTGATCCAGGAAGGCTAGAGTCATGCGAGAGCCCCGTCGAGCCCATCCGCAAAGTATGCACGGGGAGGGGCGGATGGATTGATCAACCCTAGCCATTGTCTATAGCCAGCCCCGCCATTGTTATGACTCGGTCTGCTCTATCTTGAGGCCTAGCCAGTCAGTCTACCTCCTTATGAGTTGGAGCCATGGGTAGGAGCTCTCATGTTTTGTGGCATATGATTATGTTATTTGCAGCTATGGATATCTACCCTTCGAGGTAGTATGTTGTATTGTTATTGCTAGTTCTGACGATGTTTGTGCTTCCGCTGTGATAGGAGCCCATAGGGGAAGGGCACGCAAGACACCTTCGTGTCCCCTTCCCGCACTACGATCATCTCAGAGTGCGGGATAGACGGAGGGCCCCTGCGGTTGAAGGACCGGATGGGGGATTTTCTGCCGAGTGTACGGCCGGGTGCCGTATATTTAGCAGGGAGCATCACAATAGTATCAGAGCAATGTTCTTGATTGACCAAGAGCTAGCACTGACCATATCCCTGAATAGGTAGACTAACTGGCCTAGCTAACGAATGGAATGAGAATTCCAGTCTTGAACCGCGAAATGTGGGAGAAATTTTTTTCCCATTAGTAGGGTCGTAATTAGATCAAGTATAGTCTAAGTTGTAGAAATAATATAGTCAAAAGAAACCTTCTAGTAAATTTGAGCTCAAGTTGTTCATGAACCGCACCTTTCTAGTGAAAAAATGAATGAGAAATCGCTCAAAATAAAGCTTGAAAGAAAATGGCGTGAAATGACCACTACTTGGCCCAAAAGGAATTAGGAAATTTTGAGAAATAGTTAAGTGATTAGGGAAAGTACCTTAATTAATAACCCATAGTTATAATAAAATTACTCTTAAGAAAAGTAGCTATTAAATCTATGGAAGCACCTCTACTCCTTAGAAGTTCCCAAATAGTATCTTGAACCTTCCCTTCACCCTTGTAAGGCGAATTATAAGCTAATCTCCGAAGCTGCCATAAGAGTGTCCACCGAACGAACAGCCGACGAGATCGATCCAAAGGAGCCGCGAAGATAGAGGCAAGATCGCTCGAAGAGGCCACCATCAAGGAAGCTAAGCTGTTGGGAGGACCAAACAAGTAGCTAGGAAGGTTGGAAGCTCCAGCTTTGCGGAACGTTTGAAGCACTCACGGTGGGCGACGACAAGCAAATTCTTGAGGCCCCGCGACCTAGGCCCGACAGCCGAACTTAGCCACTCAAGCTCTTCGCATCTAATCGCTTCACTCATGGAGGAGCAACGACTTAGCACTTCAGGTGAATGATCGCAAGGCTCGGGGGAAATTGAGATCGTGGCGTCTGCTTCTGAAGGTGAGGAGCAAGTAGCAAGAGCAACCTCGGCAACAAGAGCAACCCCAGCAACAGGAAGAGCATGTGAGGAGCAAGCAGTAGGAGCAACCTCGGCAATACGAGAAACCCCAGCGGCAGGAACAGCAGCAAGGGGAGCGAGCAATCAATGCGGAAGAGAAGGAAGGAAGAGGCGTATGCAAGGGAGAAGCGAACAAAGAGGCATGAAGCTAGGCGTAGGGGGAGCATGGTTATCAGAGAACCACAACCGGACGAACTGCAGGAGGATGAGCCCGAGGAGGAAGGACCACACCAACAAGATTGGGGGGGAGCAAGAGGCTAAAGAAGAAGAGGAGGAGGAGGCCGAAGAACAGACAAGGCCTATGCTCGGCAACCATACCTAATGCAGTCCAAGGAGGGCAACATCAGCGAGAAGCTACTTAAAGCTGAAGCAAGATATGGAGTAGGAGAAGAAGAAGGCAGCATGCAAGATTTATCTCTGCCAATGGATCTGACAAAGTAGCCGACCAGGGTCGAAAAGCAAGTCACCACCACCTCGACTCGATTCCTCGAAGAAGGTCCGCCATGGGCCAAATCCCCAGCAAAGTAGAGCTGCTCATCATATTTGGCATTGCCAACAGCGTACCAGTTTGATGATCCAGAAAGTCTCTTTTCGAGTGCCTACATCAAAGGTCTATGCAGGAGTTCAAGATGGGCTACGACTACCAAGCCACATCAACGACGGTGGGGTCTCGCCAGGAAGCGGCCAAAGCCGAGGAGGCCAAGATCTGCACCCTTGATGGTCTGAGCCCTGCAGGAGGCAGTACAGGCGGAGCTGGTACAACTTTTTGAAGAAGGCAACCTCTGCGCGATCCATACCAAGCAGGCCCAAAGACCTCCACCCGGCGAGGAGAATTCGCAAGGAGAAGCCGTGAAGAGCCCCAATCTAGCAAACTATATAAATATAAGTTTTTCCTGTACATTGTTTTTACTCATTAGAAGTAAATTTACTGTAAATTAATTGCTTGTAAGATATAAAAATGTTCTTGTATAAATTACTTGTAGTAGAATCCTTTGCATCTTATTTAGAATGCTCTTAATTGGCTAAGTAGCATAAATTTCTGACATAGAAATAAAAATTTACCTCGAAATCGGCGAACCCATCCGAGTCACTTGAATTAGGGCAAAATTGATCAAAATTTCGTACTAAAAGATGTTAGAATGCTAAGAAATTGTCTAGAAATGCAGTGTAGCACTTTGAATTTGTTAAAAATATCTAAAAACAGCAAAAAAATGGTCAACTCGGGACTATCCGCGCGAAACGCCTCTGCGTTTGCGACGCAGACTTCATTTGCGCGAACTGACCCGATTTGCCCATGTTTGCACTTTTAGATATCTTTTTAGCATGAAATAAGTTGCTAGTTAGTTTAGGATTGATCAAAATAGACATTTTAGGACCTTGTAGTTCTTAAAATTTTTGGCTCTTAGCAAAAATCAAGGTACTAGGGTCGTCTGCGTTTTAGGACCTTGTAGTTCTTAAAATTTTTGGCTCTTAGCAAAAATCAAGGTACGACCCTAGGGTCGTCTGCGTTTTAGGACCTTGTAGTTCTTAAAATTTTTGGCTCTTAGCAAAAATCAAGGTACTAGGGTCGTCCGCGCCAAACGCATGTGCGTTGAGAGCGCAGGCCTCATCTGCGCGAATTGGCTCTTAGCAAAAATCAAGGTACTAGGGTCGTCCGCGCCAAACGCATTAAAAGGTTCTTAGTGCGCATGCTAGCCTCTTGCCATGCATTCTAGTGTCTTGTAGCACCCCATTCTAGCTTTTCAATCTATTTGAACCTCATCTTAAAAGAATTCCCACATTAGAGGGAATTGAACCTCCCACCCACAGGGTTGAACCCCTCCAAACCCCCCCGTGCCAACCACTGAGGGCGGGCATCGTTTGTGTTTAAATTATGATTCTTAATTAGATTTAAGCTTTAATAATATTAGATAATATTAATGGCCAAACCTTAGACTTAGAACCAAGACCCTCATAGAGACAGCATCTGCACTCATCATAGCTTAGTTGTCGCTCTTATCTTGCTAAGTTTCTTCTTGTCTACATACAGGCAGTATAATTAAACTTTTTTTTTCTTAGAAACCCGGCTAATTGCCAAGGCCTTAGAAATTGTTGTCACACGTTGGTAGGGTACACCAACACACGTTATAGGTGCACTACCATCAAGTGTCTTCTGCCATGCCTTTGTATCATAGATAATTATCTAGGAATTCATTCTATCTAGGTAATTCAGTCTAGCACACCAAGTACACCCAGTGAATGAGTCTCCTTCTACCACCCCATAACAGTAAATAAATACCTTCCTCAGTGCCTAGTAGAGTGCCAAATGCCAAGTGGGTCATTTGAGGTAGAGTGGATAAAGGTATAAAATAGGGATTGTAGAGTAAGTAGACATAAGTAATTCTTCTTGTGATAGTATTAGTTGCCTTGCGCACTTTAGGGCAGTAAAATAGGTCAGGAGAACCTTCGTTCCGGATCCTCGAGCCTCGACAGTGGAGACACTCGACAACATCAATGAATTGAAAGCAGAGCGCAAACTTATGAAGGAAACTTCAGCAAATCAAAGGCCAAGATAGTGTACCGGGAAGCCCGAACACAAATAATAAAGGGAAGCCCAAAGGAAGGACGATTGCGACATCAAAAATAGACACAAGACTTGCCAAGAGGGCTATGCAACAGCCAATGGGCATCATGCCACTTATAAAATTGATCACATTAGGGGAGGAACATCTCCTAGTCAAGGATATTCTCCAAGTGCCATATTGTCTCGAGGAACGACCCCACATCAATGACTAATGTCACAGCTACGCCACCAACAAGTACACTTCATCGACTTATGATATCAAGAGCCCTAAAGGATGAGACTGGACATACCTCCGAGGAAGGGCAACTATCGCAGATATACAGGCCATAGTAGTATCAGATCTAGACTCCAAGCAGACATGCTTTGACTAAGGAGGTATTACAAGCCAGCAAGGGTGGGCTCCTCAAGTGGTAAAGCACTCGACATTGTCTTCAGCCTTATAATAGCAGCATGTGGCCGCCAAGATGAAGAATCAAATCGAGAAGGTCAACACAACAATATCAATTCAGGAGTTAGAAGAATCATCCTCGAATCTCATAACCTTCAACGTAGATGAGTCAAACACGAAAGATTCTACGCAGTAGTGAACATTACCTCCAAGCCATTGGGATGCGACACCGAGCCTTATGTCGCCACTACATCAGCAAGTCCACTAAGAGCAAGACCCTTAAGCCTAAATCTAGGCCAGTAGTTAAGGCAAGGCCGAGTAATTAGCAGCACCAACGGAACAAGAGTCAAGTTCGACATCAACCTTAAGCGAAGCAAAGTAGAGCATCGGCACCAACTTATGTACATTGGCAATTATGACCTCATAATAAGCATGCAATATTAAAGCTGGCTAAGGCAATAATTGATTATCATAAGCAAGAGATACTTATCCCAGCACCAAAAGGCAAGTACCTTATAATTTAAGTTAAGTAATTCCAATCGTGCAACGCATATCAGTAAGGCAATTACTTAAGTGCATCATGAGGAATGAGGTCGTACATAAGCTACAAGTTGTCGACCCCGACTATAAGAGTAAGAAGGAAGATGCTACTTCAAAACAGTTGCCTCGGCCAATTTCTAAGTTAATCAAGAAGTCCCATGATATATCTCCAGATGAAATTTGAGAGCTTTTGCTCTATAGTAGAAGCATAGAGTCTGAAATCACTCTTGCACCAGAGGCAGAGCCGATCAGCAAGGCTCTTTATAGAATCAAAGACTTCCGAAAGCTAGCGAGCTCAAGAAGCAGTTGTAGGAGTTGATCGACTTGGGGATCCTTTCGGCCAAGATGGAAGTCTAAAGATGTATATCAACCATGGGCAGCTCAACAAGCAAACGACATAATGGGTCAGCCCCAAGAAGCAAGATTCTTCTACAAAATTGACTTAAGCTCGGGCAATCAACAAATAAGGATGAAGGGGGAAGATAATTATAAGACTCCTTCAGAACACGGTATGGGCACTATGATTTCACAGTAATACCCCTAAGTCTATGGAATGCTCCACCAACTTGTATGCATTTGAGGAATGACATCTTCTAAGATTTTCGTGGACGAGTTCGTCATCAATCTCTCTTCAACGACATCGTGATCTACAGCAAATCAATGGAAGAGCATGCAGCCGTGGAGATGTTAAGACGTCGCCACTCATTGGCAAGCTTTTGAAGCATCAATTTGCAATGCCATCTCCACTTCGGCAAGCGAATTCAGCAAGAAGATAGAAGAAGCCATCTCCCCCAACATGGAGTTCAAGCACATATGGGCTAATCTTTACAAGAGTGCAAGGACGGATTAAGAAAGAGAAACCTTCAAATATCTTAAAAAGGAAGGTAATCTTTAATATCAATGAACAACTGTGCGTACCCAAAGTATAAGAAGTAAGAAAAATCTTCCATGACACGCATAATAGCCCTAATTCCGGCCATGCAAAATTTATAAAGGCCTACTCCAGATTAAAAGTAGCTACGTTTGGCCGGGCATGAAGAAGCAGATAATCAGACATATCCAAGAATGTCAGTGGAGCCAGCAGACAAGGGCAGAACAACTTCGAATTCCAGGAGTTTTGGAACCTTGGGCGGTGCCAGACGCCAAGTGGGAAGTCTTCAGCATGGTTTTCATAGCGGGCCTTCCAAGGACAACAAGAAGCTTGAAGCCTTGATGGTTGTGGTACATAGCTTATCAAAAGGGCACATACTTGCCATGCCACACCATAGACAGTGCCTTGGATCTAGTCGTCTGGTCTACATAAGAGTTCTTTTAGGCTGCATGGAATGCACAGGTCGATCATCACCAATAGAGATCCGAAGTTCTTTAGCGACATTTAGCAAGACTTCTTCAACACGAGCTGCACCAACTTGTTGATGAGTTTTGCTTATCATTTGCAGTCAATCGGCAAAGGGACCGCACCAACATAATTTTGGAGAGCACACTGAGAAACTATGATTGGAACAAGTAATCCAAATGGGCCGAGTACATCCACCTGGTCAATTACGTACAATAATATGAAGCAAGAGTCATCGAAGATGTCTCCCCCATGATCAGTTACAGTTATCAATGCTTGACCCTAGTTATGTGGCATAATCTAGTGCCCTAGGTGGAAGTTTCTCAACAACGACAGCATATATGCAGTAGCTTTTGGTAGAAGTGTGAGAATATCTTCAACAGCATGGGCATATCTGAAGAGTCTAGCAGATAGACATAAAACTCTTCGAGAGTTATTTTGTTGTGAGAGATAAAGTTTGGCGCAAGTAAAGGTTAAGCAAGGGAAGCGCGATCGCGGCAATTGTAAGAAGCCCGCCCCTAGGTGGGCCGGTCCAGGTCAGAATGCCAGGAAAGAGTGATCTCAGGCCTACAAGTTGGAGCTCGGCCCTGTAGGGTCTTCATGTGGTTATTAAAAGACACGATCCTAACGATGTAGGAGGTTTTGGATACTCCAACTTTGTTGGAAATGGCAGAGATCAAGTTCGTGTGCTGAATTGCTTCTTGATAAGTGTTCAGGGACTAGGTGGTCTTCAATTCCTCCGTGTTCCGTGCGGCTTACTTGCGGAAGTGGAAAACAGCGACACAGGTATCATGAGATTTGGAAGCGATACCCGAGTTATGAAGGAGTTTGATGGTGGTCGTCTCAGAACGGTCGGCCATGGTAGAAACTTGCGGAGGTTAGCTTGAAGTATGTTTCTTAGTTAGCCAAAGATTCGGCTCATGTATTCTGAATCCGGTAGAGTGCATGTGCCGAGAATCTTAAGAGAACGATAATGGCGATGATAGGATACGCTCTTTAAAAGGCATTCTCTAAATTATGCCTTTTTAAAGTCTTCTGGCCCAGTAGGGTCATGTGAGAGTGAAGCATGGTGGCTGATGATGGGACATCGGCGGATGATCTCTATGCCCGCGATCTCAGGGCAGCACTTACACTGACCATAGAAGTCCTTGGTGAGGTTTAGGTGATCATCTTGTGATGATGGGATGATGAGATGTTCCCTAACGGAAATCTCGGGGGCATGATGCCTTGGTGTACTCGTCACAGGATGCGTGTACAAAGGTAACACCGGCGTCATGGGCGATGATAGAAGCATCTTAAATGTTCCTTAAGCTCAAATCCTTATGGGGCCATGATGGGGTGCAAGGTAGTAAGGTATATGGTGGTAGACCGGCTCAAGGAGGGAGTGCGATAAGGGTGGTCCCTAAGAACCACAAACTTATTAACTTATATAGCGTGTGTGCTACTTGTGCAGTAGGTGAAGAAGGGAAGCATGAAGGAGGGAGCACGTTGCAGAAGATAGGAGTCATAGTTATCATATCATAACATATATATGTTCTTATGTTTGTCGTGCTCCAATGTCAAATGGCAGATTGATCGAGAGATCCTCACGGCTCACGTGGCTGGGATATATCGTCTGACTTCCAGATGGCCAGGTTATGGAATTACCTGTATAGCGATCCTCTACGGTCAGGTTGATTTGATCGTCTGGATAGGTCCAGATCCTCGACTCATGTTGTTTGCACATCCCTCAATTTTTGGCTAGAATTATATGACAGATACATGGCTCATATTGGTAATGAGATCTCTGGAAGCCACAGTGAGGGTCCAGATCTCTGACCCCAGTTGAATGCTCCATCCCTTAGGAAAGGCTTTAAAATTTTTATGTTGTGTGGGGATTGAGACCACGGCCGTAGCCCCCGGCCCTTCTAACCACTAGACCAAGCATCAATTCATAAAGCTGGATTTGGGACAAATATACTTGGGGTATGCTTTGCATTGCCATTAAGATAAATAGCCTATAACATTCTAGCTAGTTCAAGAAGGTTCCTATAATGTTGCAGGAAGGGCAGAAAGTTCTAGAATCTTCTAGAAACTTTCTAGAACATAAAAGAATCTAGGGATCTAAAAGAATTCTGAGAAAATTCCAAGTGTTCTAATAAGTTTTAGAATCATTCTAGAATGTAGAGAATCTCTCAGATGTAAGGAAATCTAAGAAATTGCTGAGAAGGTTAGAATATATTGAAAGTCTTAGATGTTCAGAGAATCTTAGATATTTCTAAAATTCTAGAATATAAAGGAATCGGAAAATCTAATAAAATGTAAAAAGAAAATCTTATAAAATGTGAAAGAGAACCACAAGGAAAATATGGGAATCTCTTTGAAGATCTCATATGTGTAAAAGACACGAGGCAATCTCATAAAATCTAAATGAATCTACAGGAAGGGAATCTAAGGGGATCTTCTTCATAAAATCTTGGAGAATCTGAGAAATCTAATGGAATCTGGGAATCTTATAAAATTTAGAGAAATGCTCTGAACCCTCAAAGAGAATCTTGGTAAGAATCTTAGAGAATCTATGAATTTAGAATATTCTCTCAAGAGATTCTTTACAAGGCTTTTACCGCATTAGGAGCAATACCTTGAAATGGGCAGCATTATTCTTATATGTATACTTTTATAATAATACTTGTTATAGCTTCTATAATTTGTATAACCCATAAATATGGCTTTTATAATTACATAATAAGTAATACGCGAAAATCGATCACTTTCAATAGAGTTAAATTCATATATTCTTGTTGTGTGTTTTAAAGTTAGTGTGGAAGTTAGTCACACAAGCGTATCTTTGAGGGCAACTGATAGCCTCCTAAGGGGAAGATGTAACGTTCGATATCATCATACAGCATATGTTTCCGGGGCCGGTCGCTGTCTAAATCTATCTTCATAGCACAGCCTTACCTGGAATTGTGGCACTAGGGGCAGCTAAGTTATTCATATAACAGCCAACCTTAGAGTTGAAGACCATTTTCCCGCGTGGCGCCGCCTGTGGGCTACCTCATGGAGCCCGTGGCATAACATGGACCACGACCTACAAAGACTAAAACCTATTACAGAGCCTCTTTTCCGGCTCCAACGATTAAAGGAACCAGCTACCCGGCTGAAACTCGTTTAGAAACTAGCATCTGTGTGTACCAGCATAGCGTGCTGGCAACCTAAGCGGCCTTATGTCAATGAGGTAGAGCCTCTCAAACCTTGAAAGATCATGGAGATGCCGAGGATTGGGAGAGGAGTGTGGAGGCTGGAGTGCTGTTGAGTAGTGCTCTTAGTAGTGGTGAGTTCATGTCGTATCCATGGAACAATTACTACTCCTATATTTTTAGTGTAAACAACCAAAAATAGGTTTAGCTAAACTACCTTCAAATTAGTTCAAAGTTTTAAGCTTGGCTAAACTAAAATGGTTTTTCTCCATCCACGATTTTCTTAAGTTTGGCTAAACTTTCACAAAATGGAAAACTGATATTATACCATCAACTATAGTAATTTTAAAGAATCCCAGCATTTTGTAGAAAGACATTTAATTTATTATAAACCATAAATCAGACAATGTTCCAGCTAAAAGGGACTACATTGTTCCTTTTCATCATCTTCAACTTTGTACTTGGAACAAAAGAGGCATTGGAAAAAAAAGAAAAATATATTCTTTGGTGTTCTTAAAAGTTAGTACACCATTTGGTGTTTAGACTAAATCTATCCATTTTCCAAGCCCACACTCTATCTTGAGTTTAGCTAATGGAGTGTCTTTGATGGATATATTTGAAGGAAAATTAAAAATTTGGCTATTCAACCTAAAAGCGCTCACTTGGTAGGGAAAAATTGAGCTAAGATTTTTTCTTCTTATTTTGGGCATTTTTTCCATTTCTTAGCAATTTCTTGGCAAAGCGCTATAAACTAGCCAGCTAACCTTATTAGTATCTAAAGTAGAGCCATCCCTGGGGCAGGTATTCAACATCATGGGCAATCAAGGAACCTAACTTTATATGGCTTATAATTACATAATAGTAATTAACGAAGTCGATCTTTTCAATAGAGTTAAGTTCATATTCTTGTTGTGTGTTTTTGTAGGGATTAATTATGAGTTAGTCACCTTAAGCGTAATCTTTGAGGGCATTATCCTAAGGGGGAGAATGTGGCGTTCGGGGAAATATCGCCTGTCATTATATTTCCGGGACCGTCTGTACAAGTCTATCTTCACCTTGTATGTACATAATTATGGCATAGGGGGCAAGCTAAGTTATTCACTTTCTTAGCCAAGCTATGAGTTAGGAACCATTTTTTCCACGTGGCCTTGACCTATTGGTACAACCACCCGGACTTACCCTGTAGAACCGCATTGGCATAACATGTGAAACCTAACCTATAAAGGCCTAAACCTAACCTAGGCCTCTTAAAACTCCAACGATGCGGAACCTTCTTTCTTTCGAAATTTCAGGTTTGAGGCAAATCTGTTAGTAGCCCACATGACATGGCATTCTGGCAGCCCGAAACATGGCTGTCAGTGAGGGAGTGAGACTACCTCCAAACACCTTGAAGATCATGGAGATGCCAGGATTGGGAGAGTGCTTGGGCTTGAGGCACTATTGAGTAGTGCCTTGTGCAGTTAGTATGTCTATCTAGAGTGAGAGCCATCTAGAACCCAGCATCTTGAACCCTAATCAAAGGAACCTAACTTTATATGGCTTTATAATTTACATAATAGTAATTACTTGAAAGTCAGTCTTTTCAATAGAGTTAAGACTACCCTTCTTGTTATTGTGTTTTACTTGATTAAAGTGATTAGTCACCAAGCGTATCAGGACATCATTATCTAAGGAAATGTGACGTTCGGAAATATCATATAAATGCATTATATTTCGAGTAGTCACTAATCCATCTTCATAGCCTTGTATACCACCATAGATGGCACTAGGGGCATGACTAAGTTATTCTAAACTTAGCCAACCTTAGAGTTAAGACCATTTTCACGTGGCCTTAACCTATTGGGCCGCAGCCACACGGACCCCTATTGGGCCCGTGGCACGCCATGAACCCTAACCTACTCAAGGCCCTAAAGCCTAACCCTGGAAGGCCTCTTTTAGAGGCTCCTTGATGCAGGAACCTTCTTTGCTTCGAAACTCCGTTTAGGCAAATCTGTTGTGGCATGACATGGCACGATGTGACCCCAGAGCATGGGCATCAGCGGTGGGAGCTACCTCAAACACCTTGTGAAGATCATGGAGATACCAGGATTGGAGGAGTATGCAGGCAGGTATGTGGGCAATGCTCTTGGTAGTGGTTATGTCCAAGTATCTGGTAGAGCCATCCCTAGAACCATTATTCAACATCTTGAACCTAATCAAGGAACCCTAGCATATAGCTTTATAGTACATAATAAGTAATTAGCGAAAAGTCGGGTCTTTCAATGGAAGTTAAGTTCATATATTCTTGTTGTGTGTTTTTGCGAGGATTAGTGTAGATTAGTCACCTTGGCGTAAATCTTTGAGGACATCATTATCCTAAGGGAAATGTGACGTTCGAGGAAATATGCATATAAATGCATTATATTTCCAGGACGAATCACTATACAAAGTCTATCTTCATGTATACCAGATTGTGGCACTGAGGGGCATGACTAGAAGTTATTCATGTATAACTTGTAACCTTAAGTTAAGACCATTTTCCCGTGTGCCTTAACCTGTTGGGCACCATACACACGGACACCACCCTGTGGAGCACGTGGCATGGCATGTGAACCCCTAACCTATAAAGGCCTAAGCCTAACCCTAGGCCTCTTTTAGGGCTCAACAGTCTTGAGAGCCTTCTTTGCGCTCCTTTCCGTTTTGGCTTAATCTGTTAATAGCCCACGTGACATAAGCATGTGAGCATGGCTGTCAGTGGGAGCTACCTCCAAGCCTGTGAAGATCATGGAGATGCCCGAGGAGATTGGGAGAGTGCCAGGCGGTATGTGGAGTAATTATATGTAGTGGTAGTTAGTATGTAGGTATCTAGAGTAGAGCCATCCCTAGAACGTGTCAGCATCTTGAACCTAATCAAGGAACCCTAACTTTATATGGCTATAATTACATAATAAGTAATTATGAAAATTTGGTCTTTTCAATGAAATTTAGTTCATATATTCTTGTTGTGTGTTTTTGGAGTTCAGTGTAGATTAGTCACCTTAAGCGTATCTTTGAGGACATCATATCTAAAGAGAATGCGTAGTTCGAGGGAAATATCGCCATAAATCATTATTTCGGGGCGAGTCACTATACAAGTCATCTTCACTTAGCCTTGTATATAGATTGTGGCACTAGGGGCATGACTAAGTTATTCATATAGCAATAACCTTAGAGTTAAGACCATTTCCCGCGTGGCCTTAACCTATTAGACACCGCCCTGCCAGTTTCCACCCTATTAATTAACATGAACCCTAACCTATAAAGGCCTAAACCTAACCTAGGCCCTCTTTTCCGGCTCAAATTAGGAACCTTCTTCGCTCGAAACTCCGTTTCGAGAACCGTCTGTTGTGGCCACATGGCCTGTGTGACCCCCAGGAACATGGCCTTGCTCCAGCCGAGGAGTGGGCTACCTCAACACCTTGAAGATCATGGAGATGCCTGCGGGATTGGGAGAGGGAGTGCTTAAGGCAGTGCTGTGGAGTAGTGCTCTTAGTAGTGGTTAGTATGTAAGTACTCTGATGAGGCAATCCTAGAACCCGTATTCAGCATCTTGAACCCTAATCAAGGAACCCTAACTTTATAGCTTTATAATTACATAATAAGTAATTATGAAAATTAGGTCTTTTCAATAGAGTTAAGTTCATATATTCTTGTTGTGTGTTTTTCTTGAGGATTAGTGTAGATTAGTCACCTTAAGCGTATCTTGAGGACATCACATTATCTAGGGGAGAAATGTGACGTTCGATATCGCCATAAATCATTATATTTCCGGGACCGTCCTTATGCAGTCTATCTTCATAGCCTTGTATACCATAGATTATGGCACTAAGGGCATGACTAAGTTATTCACTTAGCCAACCTTAGGTTAAGACCATTTTCCCACGTGGCCTTAACCTATTGGGCACCATATGGGGACTTTACCTATTGGAGCCGCGATGGCATAACGCATGTGAACCTAACACATGAGGCCTAAAGCCTAACCTAGGCCTCTTTTCCGGCTCCATGATCACGGGAACCTTCTTGGCGCTTTCAATCGTTTCCGAGAACGTCTGTTATGTACAGCATAAGCGTGGCAGCGTGAAGCCTTGTCGGCGAAGTGGAGCTACCTCAAACACCTTGAAGATCATGGAGATGCCCGAGGATTGGGAGGAGTGCTGGGCAGGTGTGTGGAGTAGTGCTCTTAGTAGTGGTTAGTATGCATCAAGAGTAGAGCCATCCTAGGGCAAGTATTCAACATCTTGAACCCTAATCAAGGAACTAGCGTAGGATTAGATATGTATGATTAGATTAAGATGTTCTTATGATATTATCATGTTGTGATGCTGTATGATGTTGGTTGATCATGTTGCTCCTCCTCTTCAGCTGTTGGGAAGAGGGGTAGAGACCCTGTGGCCTTAGTAATGCCTAGTTGAACCCTTTAGTTCCTATTATGTGCGGCACGTGCATAGGAACCCTGCAAGACTATGGAGGCTATGATGTGACTCATCACTGCTTGAGGCTAGAGAGCAATGCTAGAGGATCCACATGAGTGGAGCTGAGGTCCCATAGTGGGCTAGGCTTATGGTGATTTGCCAGTGTGGGCAGAACGCCGGTCAAACCACCTCACAGGCGATGGTGTGCGCCCTGCCTCTAAAGTTGCAAAGTCATACGGCTTGGCTCTTGTTTTGGGGATTAATTCGGGTATGAATGGAGTGTGTGCTACAGTTCTCTGGCAGCGTGGAACCTCTAGACCTCGGGAAGGGAGATGCAACTCTTCACCTTCAGAAATGGGACAGGAGATCTCTGACACAGAGTAGTCCCAGATGGGAATTGTTTTCATGATTCGCGTCTCAGGAAGGCTAGAAGTCATCACCGAACTTGTCGGCCCATCACGCAAAAGTATACGCAGAGAGAGGCCGGATGGAGTAGTCAACCCCTAGCCATTGTCTATAGCCAGCCCGCCCATTGTTATGACTCAGTCTGCTCTATCTTGAGGCCTAGCAGTGAGTCCTACCTCCCTTATGAGTTGGGGCCATGGGTGAGCTCTCATGTTTTTGTGGCATATGATTATGTTCTTTCTAGGCTATGGATATGTGGATCTTGAGGATAGTTTCAATCTGGCTCGTTTATCACGGAATCGTGTATGAATTGTATACAATCTGACACAAATTTAGGTATAAATGAAAAAACTCGACAAAATAATTAGGCGTTGAAAGGTTACCGGCGTCGCGAAAACAATATCAGCGTGCGAAAAATTTTTCGGCGTCGCGAAACCGAGAACGTCGCAGCGAAAATTAAAATTTTTTTCGGCGTCGCAGCGAAAACAGCATATGGCGATACGGCGAACATTTTACGTCGCGGTTTAGTGTTTTACTACGTCTGTGGCAACAATTTCAGCGTGCGGCTTTCACAGCCGGCGTCTCGCGGGTCTTCAGCGTCGCAATTTAGTTGTTTTCGCGTCTGCTTGAAACCGGCTATTTTTGCCCATTTACTAAAGCAAAAATCTTTCGCCCACTGTTTGGCTTTTGTTTTATGGCCTTTGTTAATGGTATATATAAGAAGCGTGATTAGCCTAGAATTCACCTCGAGCGTTGTAGGGTTGGTCAAATACTCCTTGGGAAAGCGGTTTGCCTTTGAGGTGTCCGTTTGTCGTGTCCGCGAGCCTAGCGTTGGATATCTGGAGCGTGGTTTATAAGTCGATGGTTTCGACCTTGGGTTAGCATCGCTCATAGAATATCCTATAGGTCCCGTCCAACCCCTTGATTCTGCGACCGACAATGCATTGTGAGGCTTGCTCCGCTTTGCATATATCGTCTTCCTTTAGTTCATTAATAATCGAAGATCGGTCTAAGAACATTGTCGTGGGTCGAACAATGGTGGCTCTTGGTCATCCATCTACCTCTAGAGGTGCAGGCGGCGGTCATGATCTACCTCTAGAGTCACGAGGGCTAGCGTGTGTGCGGTAAAGCGGGGAACCCGCGAAGGTATAACTTCGATACCGTGGTCTCTTGCCAGGTTAGATTGGGAAAAGAGGCCGAATGGGAGTTTGTGGCAAAGAAGAGTTTAGGCAAATGAGTGGGAATATTGTGTTTTGTGGATACTCATGGTAAATGGTTCTGCAGCAAAATTGACTCACATCTTCTACGATGAGCGAAGGCATTCGGTGTCATAACATCTTGCATTCGACTACTTGAAAGGATACCCATCGAGAGATTGTCTCGTACGGATGGAATCGCAAAGCGAAGAATAATATGAGAAAAAGGCGATTCACGAATACTCAAAAAAGAGCGGTCTTGCAGGCGGGAAGCCGGAGCGAAGATAACTATACCACCCTCCTGTTATTTAGAACTGTATACCAATGGAAGGTGGACCTGAGATCAATAGGTTATAAACCGCGGAAACAGAGAATGATAAAGAGACAATTGAAATAGTGAATGAAACAGAGGTTGATCATTGCTTAACATCCAGAGCAATTGAAGAAGCGCCAACTGAAGTTGTAGAGGCATTTTATATCTTTGGAGTTGTCTCCACATATTTAGACACAAAGCAATGAAAAGAAGCCTTCGAGGAAGTTGCCAAAGCAAAGTAGGCTTTTAGATTGCCTTCATACAAACATGCCAACAATAAAATGGTTGATGAAATACAGGAAAAATGGTTGAAGGGTGGAGATGAAGTTGTGTGGAAGTGTGGTAGGCCAGCGGCCGACTTCATTAGTGACAAATGGTTGGAACAATGTAAATAAGGACCATCTTACTCGTTCATGGAATTGAAATATTTTGAAAACAAGTAGAAACCAAAAGCGACCAAGTGACCGGAGATTAGTTTTGAAAACAAAGTAGCTGATAAGTTGGACGAAGAAGAATATTTCAAGTTGTAATGGAATCACTTAGCGTCTAATTGCAAGCTAATGGTGGAGTTCTGGAGTCTCTGAATTTCGGTTGCATGCTACTAGTTGCCAATGCCATTGCACGAACTTTATTCTGGAAGGGCTGGTTCTCACGGCCTGCGTGGTTCAAAGATCCCATTGACTGGCGTCGACTTGTAAAATTCATCACCCAAAAGCCCGACAATTTATGCCATTTACAAGTCGTCATGAGGAAAGAGCCTACTCTCATGAATCACAGGCAAACTCGGTTTGGTTCCAATTACATCTGTCTTGAAAGGAGTCACGAAGTGTCATTGTTGGATTATCTCGACACTTTAATCATCACGAGAGTTTTGATTGGGAAAGAGGCGAAGGGAAAAATCGCCCAAACCACAGACATCATTTCTTTGCCCTTCAGCGAGAAATGCTTGGGCGGGAGACGACTTTTGGAAAGGTGTAAAATGTTGTAGTGCATCACAGCTTTGTTTGTCATGCCATCCAAAACCCTTGATTCTTGAGGCAAACCTTTGGAAAGATGCGGAGGTGGCACTCCATTCAATCCTTCCTGAAACTGTGAAGCCTTTAATAAGCCGTTGTGTAATGCTAAGCTGACACTACTTAGAACTGATGAGCGATGGAAGAATCATACAACAATGATATTCATAGGCAGCATACTTGTAAGACCCACACAACCCGCGATATGGACCAGCACTCGGATAAAAAGAAGTGATGGGCTCGTTGAAGAAGGTGCAAAATGTTCCTATCCCAAACTCGGGACTACAAAGCTTTTCATTGGGGTTAAAGATACCAGAACACGAAATTGGAAGGTGGAAGATAAGAAGAGCTTCCGGCCTTAGCGGAGAGTCATAGAAGGGCAAATATGGAATCCTATATGCATGGTGGCAGAAGCCCATGGGCAAATTCGATACTTATGCGAGGGCAATTGCAATGACTATCCTCTCTTTGGTATCTTCCAATGGTAAGTGAGAGGAATTGAGTGCCTATAAAGATACATACAGCGTCCACCCGCAATGGCCTTTACACACTGAAATGAACAACTTGTATACAACTTCTCAGGCGGCTATTGAATGCTCGCGATGGTGTTATCCGGCAATGATAAACTCTGAGTTTCCTTTCATGAATGCAATTCGAAAGTGGAAGAGGGCGGCCGAAAGGCGGTGAGGGCGAATGCTACACAATATTCTCTTGCAACCATGTTGCGATAGAGGTATTCGCGATACCCACTTAGGTGATGGCCGAAGATGATATAGACCAAAGCCATATTCTCGGAGCCGGATCGTGACCGGCGAGATCTGAAGATGCAATCTGAAAAAGGCCCGGGTTCAGGCATCGGTTGAAACGAGTGGCCCTCGTAATCGTGGACTCACCTTAACTACCTTGATAAGCAGAGAGCGGGCTGAAGAAACCGTCTGGGGGCGTTTCACTAAGGGAAAGGTCATCAATTTGAACCTAGGTCCCGATGAGAGGATGGAAGTACTGAATAGTGTGGCTGATGAAGAAAGCGTACGCCTGAAAAATGATAACGATGGTATCTTGATCACATTTGTAATTGGTCTTGAGAGGATTTTCATACTATTTATAGCGATCCACTGGCACTATTAATAAAAAAGAAGGTTTTTAACGTTATAATTTTTGTCACAAATGTTTTAGTTCATGTACTGATAGTTCTACTCTATGTTTTCTTTCATGTTTCATTCATGGTGTAGCTGCCGGTGCCGAAAACCTTCCTCGGATGACGCATCTCGACTTCCGTTGTTGCTGCCTCTTATCGCCCGATCTTCTTGATGAAAGTAATCTACATCGCGAAGGGGCCAAAACCTTCTCGGACCAGCGTTGATCTGATCCATCGGAAGTTCGCAGTGCCGGTACCCAAAGTCGGGAATAACCCGGTATACCATTGGGCTTTGAATGCTATCGGGACCTATAATGCGTATATTCCTCACCAGGTGGCACGTGCTCGAATACCAAATGGGTTTGCATGGCATGTGCCGCAGATCAATTATATGAGTCACGGTAACATCAATCTGCGTTGATGTATCGGCGTCATTGAATACATAAGCAACCACTGGTGATATCGTCAAGCTGCCACAATAAAAATAAGTACTCAAAGCCAACATTGCCTACAATCCACCACCTTGCAGGGTAGCGTACTCTAATTTAAAGTCATAGTGATGCTCAAGGTTCTCGCTCAATAGCGGGAGTTAGGATGTTCCATGATTTGTTGCCTAACAATATATAGATGGACCTTGCGAACACCACTTTGGCGAGAGATGAAGTCATCTCACCCTCTGACGTCATAGCAAGACAACCTCTAAAGGCGAGCGATTTTTTTTTTTTTTTGCTCCGACCCCATTGTGAGCCTCTTTGTGTAATATAACCTAACCAAAGTGACTAGCTACATTGACAGAGAACTACTGAGAGAGTGAGCAAGCATCTTTCTAGAGGTAACAAATTTCGAGAATATGTGTTTGCAGCGAACAATATAAACTGGTGATTGACAGTTATTCAAGAGAAGGTCGCTCGGGCGGGATGAAGGACACAGTATAGCATGAGACTTCCCAAACCTTGCTGCCTCTTTGAACAATGGAGCTTAGCAAACTAAGTTACATGCCCCTTTAAGAAAAAGAGGAAAAGAAAATTGAGGAAGTCGATCTTTCAAACTCATCAATCTATCCAGTGCTTGAAAGGCCTGAGGTCCCAACATGAAGCGTCAGTCTTTGCTTTCACCCAGCCTCTGCCTTATGGACAATGGAACTTAGCATGTAAGCTAGCTGCGGCCTTTAAAGCAGGAAGCAGAGGAGATCTCGAAGCCCAGACTCATCAATCACTAACATCTAATGAACCCGAGAATGTAAGCAACCCACTAGGCCCATATCTCAGGTATTACAATAAAAATAGAGTACTCAAAACCTTGTAACCTCCTCTAACCGACGAGCGATTTCTGGAGCCCCATTTTGCGCGTCTTTGTATAATATAACCTAGCAAAGTATCCCAGAATACATTGACAGAGAGACATAAAGAGAGTAGAATGAAAATTTCATCCCTTCAAAGAAGGTAACAGAATTTGAAAGATCTATATTAACCATGAGAATATAAACACAGTGACGACAACAATTCAAGAGGGTGGCGTTCAGCCTCCTTTTAGGAGAGTCTTTCGATGCCTTTACTCGTCAAACATTTTGGAAAGGTGTATTTTGAAGTCTTTGTGTGTATAGCAGCGATCTAATTAGGCTTACTCTGGCTAGGTTTTCTACCTTAGCGTATCTAACTGTCAAAGTGTGATGTCATCCAGTGAATTCAAAATTGAATCTAGTATTCTTCTGTTTGATTGCAGTCTTATGCGGG